>MU127430.1:543913-731317 GCA_014904945.1 Gyrodon lividus
ACGCATGGGACATATCTCCATAGCACGGATTGAACACATGGTCAAGTGGGGACAGCTCCAGGGGATCGACGTCCTCACTGGAACTCCATCCTTCTGTGAGGCCTGCATCCTCGGAAAGATGAAAAAGCTCCCTTTTGAACTTCTAGAGGAACCTCATGTAACCCGAGCACTCCAAATAGTTCACACAGATGTTGGAGGTCCGATAACTCCTCAATCCCAGGAAGGGTATAAGTACTGGATCATCATTGTATATGACTTCTGCCGTTTTCCCTGGATATACTTCATGAAACACAAAAAGGAAGCACTGCAGATCTACATCCACTGGAAAGGTGATGTCCAAACACTCTTCCACACGGAGGTCGGGCAGGAAAAATTCTCCAACACCTATGTGGATTTCATCTGGAGCGACGGAGGAGGGGAATATATCAATGATGCCTTCTGAGAGCAACTCCGAAAAGACGGAACCCTACATGAGACCTCTGCTCCATACACTCCGGAACAAAACAGGTTAGCAGAGCAGATGAACCAGACTCTAACCCTCCTTGCAAATGCCATGCTGGAGGAGTCCCAACTTCCGAAGTCCTTCTGGGCAGATGCCATGGTGACAGCCGCCTATATCACTGCACGAAGTCCGATGTCCACACTCCATGGAGAAAACCCCTATCAAATGCTATTCCGCCGACGTGTCGATCCTACCATTTTTCGCCCCTTTGGTTGCCCCGCCTATGCTCACATACCAAAGGAACAATGCAGGGGGAAATTCCATTCACACGGACAAAAGTGCATCATGATCGGGTACACCTATGGCCAACAAGCCTACAAGCTCCTGGACGTGGAGCATCGA
Organism: Gyrodon lividus; assembly: GCA_014904945.1. Taxonomy (NCBI): domain Eukaryota; kingdom Fungi; phylum Basidiomycota; class Agaricomycetes; order Boletales; family Gyrodontaceae; genus Gyrodon; species Gyrodon lividus. Next base: position 544,758 of record MU127430.1, read on the forward strand.
ACAATCATCTCCAGCCGGCATGTCACCTTTGATGAGACCAGAATCATCCCTGCACGCGACCTTGCCCCATGGAATGTCCCCACTGTTGAGGTACAGTGGGAGGGACTACTTCCGAGACAACATGAAGTGGAGCATCAGGATGTGGAAGAGGAGAACCCGTAACCCAAAACTCCAGACTTGCATGGAATAGTGGGAGCCAACAACACACCTCTGGGCACCCTGGAAGAACAATGACCACCGAGTCCCACCATTGACAACCTTACACACCACTTTCAGCAACTTGACATGAATCCACCTCCTGCTCCTGCTCCCATTCCTATCCACCTCCATCTCCAGAGAGACCTGTGCCAGCCCAGATTATTGCCAGAGTCCGGAGAAGCAATTGGCAATGCCAACAAGCTGACCGGAATAGAGACTACCAACGGACTGTAAATGAAGATGCCATGGTGGGCAACCACCAGATCCTGAAATGGAAGCCCCCGAAGGAAGCTCCAGAATTCTCAGGGGTGTTCATAGCATCCACAGAATCCCTACAGGATTTCATCTTTGCAGGTGCAGCCAATTCTGAACCCGATTCATCCCTTCCAGGAACAATCTGGGAAGCCTATGCATTGCCTGATGCCAAACGCTGGAAATCTGCAGTTGAGGAACTCCTAAACCTAAATTCCAATCATGTGTATGAAACTGTCCCCATTCCGAAAGGTATCACTCCAATAACCTCCAAACCCGTCTTCCATATCAAGCGCAACCACACTGGAAATGTTGAGCACTACAAAGTCCGCATTGTCACGCGGGGTTTCACTCAAAAGGAAGGAATCAACTATCAGGAAGTATTTGCCCCTGTAGCAAACCTGGATTCCGTCCGGACCCTTATTGCCCTTGCTGCAAAACATGACTTGGAGCTCAACCAAATGGATGTTTCCACCACTTACCTCAACAGAGAATTGGAGGAGGATCTCTACCTGCTTCCTCCAGACGGTGTCCCTATCCAACCTGGGTATTGCTGGAAACTCCAGCGCTCACTCTACGGACTTAAGCAAGCTGGGCGGACTTGGAACAAGACACTAGACAAGAAACTCGGAGAACTTGGATTTGCTTGCCTCAATGTGGAGACATGCCTTTATGTCTTCCAGAAGGACGGGCAAGTTTGTTTCCTAGTTGTGTATGTGGATGACCTACTCCTAGCAGCTTCTTCCAGACAGTTCATGAACTCTATCAAAACCAAACTCTCAGTGGCCTTCAAAATGTGCGATCTTGGAGAAGCAAAATACATCCTCGGAATTGAAATCAACTGGGGCCGGAAACTCCGGAGTATCTCCTTGTCACAACACCAATACTCCTGCACTATCCTAGACTGTGTCGGAATGACCACATGCAAACCCATCTGGACTCCAATGGCACATAACTTACAACTCTCCGCTGCAGATCCAGAAAATGATCAAATCCTTCTGGAGATGGTCATTTAAGGCCGGAAAGTCTCCTATCTCACAGTCATTGGCTCGTTGATGTATCTCATGCTTGGAACATGTCCGGACATTGCATATGCAGTTGGAACACTCAGCCATTTCAGTGCCGCACCAAAAAGGATGCACTGGGAAGCAGTGAAACGTGTATTCCGGTACATCCAAGCCACCAAGGACATGGAACTCCGCTTTGATGGCTCTGAGGTATCTATGGACATGGACTTTCAGGGGTACACCAATGCAGGTTGGTCTCAGGACCCGGAAAAACTCCTGCTCCACCTCCAGATTCCTTTTCCTCAGTAATCATGGAGCTATCTCCTGGTCGAGCAAACAGCAGACCATGGTCACACTTTCCACCACGGAGTCAGAGTACATCGGACTCAGTCTTGCCGGACAACATTTGGCATGGCTTCAGAGCTTCTTTGAAGAGATTGGACACCCACAAAAGGGGCCAACTGTCCTCCACTGTGACAACCAGGCCACTATCATCCTAAGCCGCGATCCTCAATTCCGGGCATGGACTAAACACATCCAGCGGAAGTACCACTTCATCCAAGACGACCTTGTTGAAAAGGGAGAAGCCATCATCCGCTATGTTCCCACAGATGACATGGTAGCAGACATCCTTACAAAACCTCTCGTTTGTGAACAACACTGGAAATTTGTTCGAGGTATGGGACTACAAATGTGCTCGAGTGGGAGTGACAAAATACAGTGAACTCCGGAACCGGAACATCAGAATCCGCGTTTCCGCATGTCCGGAATGCCGGAATGCCTACCTCCACTCCACTGCCAGGCGGAACCTCTCGGAACCTCGGAATCAATCCGGAATTCATGTAGACGTGCAAACCCTTATTGTATTGCATCATCCTTTACTTGTCATCATTCCCGAGCCTCCAGGGACACTCCATCACTTCCTTACATTGCTTAATTCCAAATTCCTCTTGTTCCTGTTCCTATTCCCTGATTATCATTAGTGAGCGCTTCTCCGCCCACTCTGTTATACATATATACTTAGTTTTTACTTCGGATTCCTCAGTCGTTCTTTGCCCCCTCTTTGGCAGCACCTGAGTCTGGGCAATCACTGCCCTCTTATAGTATTTGTCAGGAGTGTCAGTGGAGGCTGTATTGGATGACATGGTAGAAGTTCTGAGGGTCCAGAGTGTGTCTGGATGTGTGCTGAGGGATTTTGTGCAAGAGTTGAGTCGTTCTGGAGGGGTTTCCTTTCCACTAGTATGCGCTAGCAGGGCTCATAACCTAACAAAAACTATAAGAGGGCAGTGATTGCCTGGACTCAGCCACTGCCAAAGAGGGGCAAAGAATGACTGAGGAATCCAAAGTGAAAACTAAGTATATATATAGCAGAGTGGGTGGAGAAGCACTCACTAATGATAATCAGGGAATAGGAACAGGAACAAGAGGAATTTGGGATTAAGCAATGTAAGGAAGTGACGGAGCATCCCTGGAGGCTCAGGAATGATGACAAGCAAAGGATGATGCAATACAATAAGGGTCTGCACATCTGCACAAGTTCTGGATTGATTCCAAGCAGATACCAAGACTCCGAGTGGTTTCACCTGGCAGTGGAGCAGGGGTAGGAATTCCGGCATTTCAGACATGCAGAGTTAGTTGTTCTGGTCCTGGAGTTCACTGTATTTTGTCAGATATGTGTGAAAGGATTTCCAGCACTGATTGCAGTTGGTCACAATGAGTGAGGATGCTGGCAAGCAATGGCACAATGTCAAGATTTGTGCCTCGAGGATAGGCACGGATGAAGGCAGAGATTTGGCACTGGTGGAAAGGTAAATGTCCAGGACAGTGGATCATTTCAGAGTGGCTCACCGCTTCTGTGACCAAAATCTTTGCAAAGTCAATCTTTTCGCTTTTCAACACTGGAAATGACATTGCTGTCTCCATGGCAAAGCTACAGCGATGCAGCCAATTCTGAACCACTGAAAATGATGCATTTGAGAGGTGTGGCAGAGGATTGTGTGACATGGTGAATGATTCGGGCTGCAGCTTCTGAGGTGGATCACTTTTGCAGCAGACAGACAAAGTGTGAAATCCAAATGAGGAAGTCCAGGCCCTCATGGACTTTGTTTTGCCTGAATCATCCAGACTTCAAACAAGCAAACTGATGGCCTGATGCATCTGATTTCAATCCCCAGTCAGTGGTGAGTACAACATTTGACACTTTGATGGGTCTGAAATGCTGATGTTGATACAGGTGCCAGTGTTAATGCTGCCAGCGGTGAGCCACCTTTCAACAGCATGGACCTTTTGGCTTCACCCCCCATGTGAGCACGCCCTTTCAGGACAGATCCCCATGCATCACCACCTGCTCGGCACACTCCATGATTGTGGAGTTCTCTTTGCTGTCTCCCCCAAATTGCCATCGAGCACTGCTTGCATTCTCAGAGCACAAAGGCAAATCTTCTGCAAGCGGTTCTTGCTTTATTGCGCCAGCTACCCAGGCGCCTTCAGCTTCATCATCAAGTGTGCAACCAGCTGATCCTTGGGCTTTGTACCTCAAGGTTCAGTCTCTGGTGCAGATGATGGCTGGATCCTGGGCTATCACTGCAGACAAGACTAATGTCCATCAAAGTAAGTTCTTTTCTCTCTAAGCTTCACCTGAATTATCTAATGGAATCATAGTACTTTGTCTGCTAATGGAGTTGCAGCATTTGAAGGAGAGGTTGGATGATGCCATGGAACAATGGAACTATTTACAGGACACTCTAGGACTGATAGATTCATTGTCTTGACTTGTGAAGAGTAAATACTTGTTTTTGTTTGTAAATATGTAGATGTCTAAAGCATTGCAATTCATCAAATAGCAATACCAGAAATGATACTGTATATATGAGCTCTGGCTGAAAACAATTACATGAGCGCTGATCACAGATATGTTAATGGAAAGGCTAATCTATTCAAGACTATTCTGTAGGCACATTGGCTGAATAGCAACCTACCTAACCCATTGGCTCAGGTAGAATGCTGAATTGCCTATGGTATTCCTCCAATGGGCCCATGGGCTAGAAATGGCCACCCAACTTCAATTCTCCACCCAACCACCCAACCAGACAAATGCTGAAGCTGAGATGGGCCCATGGGCTGAAAACCAAAAGACCCATATGGGCCGACATTGGTTTGCCTGTTGCTTTCCTGATTATGTCACAATTGGTTGCACAGTTGTCTTCCCTAATTTGTTACATAAGGGGGTGGACTGTCCTCCACTGCAACAATCAGGCTGCTATCATCCTCATCCTAAGCCACAACCCTCAATTCTGGGCATGGACTAAGCATATCCAGCAGAAGGACCACTTTGTCTGAGACAATCTTGTTGGAAAAGGAGAAGCCATCATCTGCTATGTTCCCACAGACGACATGGTAGCAGACATCCTTACAAAAAACCTCTCATTTGTGAGCAACACTGGAAATTTGTTCAGGGTATGAGACTACAAATATGCTCAAGTGGGAGTGACAAAATACAGTGAACTCTGGAACCGGAACACTAACTCCACATGTCCAGAATGTCAGAGTTTCTACCTCTGCTCTGCTGCCAGGTGGAACCACTTGAAATTGATCCGGAACTTGTGCAGACTCTCATCGCACTCCATCCTCCTTTGCTTGTTATCATTCCCAAGCCTCCAGGGATGCTCCAACACTCTCTTACATCACGTAATCCCAACTCCTCTTGTTCCTGTTCCTATTCCCTGATTATTATCAGCAAGCACTTCTCTGCCCACTCTGCTACATATATATACTTAGTTTTCACTTCAGATTCCTCAGTCGTTCTTTGCCCCTCTTTGGCAGCAGCTGAGGTGAGTTTACTTATACCTATTTACTACTCCTAGCTAATCCCTAGTAGTCTGGGTAATCACTGCCCTCTTATAGTTTTTGCCAGTTACCCCCTCTATATCATCATCGCTATGCTGGGATCCTGACCTATGTGGTACAAAACAGAAAAGATATTCTCTTGGCTGTCGCCACTTCTCAAGAAGCCCACCGCAGCCTAACCTAAGCAACAGGCTGGCGATCTGAAGGCTCTATTGATTTACAGTACTTGACAGTATGCAGAAATTAGCCTTGATCAATGAATTTGTCGCGCCTTGAAGCAAATACACATTTCTGTATAAATCATAACACTACATTGACAGCGGTACACTTTGACTCGCCGTACACAGAACCAGCTGCGTCGTGCGAGTTTCCTGGACCTTCAGTGGCAACTTCCTCTGGGCCGTTGTGTGTGTGTGTTCTGGCCCAGTGCGGAGAGGTGGAGCAGTGGATGCGTGCTTCGGAGTGTGTCCGTTGAGCTGATGAACATAAGACGAGGGTGGACTGGAAGTGGACTGGACAGTACTGAATCGACAAGGTTGCGGAGCATGCGAACGCTGCCGTCGAAGGTGCTGAGGTTAAGCATACCCAAAGGACTCTACGTGGAGAGTCACACTAGGACCACCATTGAGAGGGCTAACAGGACTCGACCAAGGGAACCGAAGCGCCTTGCGAACTACACGAGCCATGGCATTAGGACCACAAACTTCAGCAGATAAAGGAAATCAGTGGTGCTGAAACGCCAACACAGGAACAGAGAAACACACCGCCGACAAACATCCTCCCCATTGCTGCATTAATTTCATCCTCGAGTATGCCCTCCAAATTCGGTCGTCCACTAATTATCTCCAACCAGGGTGCCGAGAGGATAGACTCTTCCGGTTTATCGAATGAATCTGAAGGGGTCTCAAAGGGGTTTTGGTTTTCGAATGGGTTCGAAAGTGATACTGTCGACGCAGATGAGTTCGGAAGGGCGGTTGCTGCTAGGAGTGGACGGCCACTGGTGAGGAAGACTCGGATTACAACTTTGAGTCCTGGGGGTGCGAATTTGTTTGCTTTGGTGAGCGCTTCTTCAACCCAGCGGAGGAAAGCTAACAGGGGATACAGAGTCAATGATTTGTGGACGGAAATCGGCGAGAGCTATTACCGGTATCGCGGATGGACCAAATGAGCACGACCCGACGGCAGCAACTTGATCCATTTCTGACCGATCTAATTATTTCCGTTTTTGTCAGTGGAACTCAAATATGTTACGAGCCACATACTCGATGATATTGAGGAAAGCTGGCAATGTATACGTGATCCCAGTCCCTCCTAGGGCCCTTCGTTAAGCGAAAAACGTCAGCTGATGTCACGAACTCACCTGCAATGAGCAGCGAAGTGTCAAAACAACCCAGATTCACAGCGTCACCGTAAGGACCATCAACGTACACCTTCACTATCTCGCGCCGCGCCGCAACTTCCTTCAGGCGCTTCGTGAAGCCATTCCTGACGCCGATGAGAAACACAAGTTCCTTCCGATATGGAGAACCAGGGTCACCCCCCACCACTGACTCTTCCGGAGCGAACAACGTAGAATCAACACTGGAAATGCTGAACGGGTGTGCCTCAAAAGGAAGCCGTGAGACGGAGGGCATGATGAGGTATGCGAATTGCCCCGGTGACCAGTGGAAACTAGTTGGTCGACGAAACCTCACTCGAACAAGGTTGTCAGACAGAAGCTCCGTGGTTGCATCCAGCGTACCCGGCCTCTTGCCGAAGCCAAAGTACGCGAGGTTGAAAAATACCAGGCGAGCGGTACGTATTAAACGGTCAAGTGCCCAGATTATGAATGAGGGCCAGATATAGTATGTGAAGCTTATGCCACTAGATTAATCCTGTCAGAAGAGGTTTGACGGTGATGCGAAAACTGAGACATGCCTGAAATCTTTGATATGAATGATGGTGGCGAGCATGATGACTCTGATCATAGTGAAATGTCTGTAGAGTGATTGAGAGTTCTTTGACTTACATTATAGCAATGAAGTGCAGATAGAAAAAAAGTTCATAGGCCCTCTCACGAACGGGGCGAAAAGATACAAGCGCGAGGGCTGCAAACGCGAGCCCTGCAACGATACCAAAAAGTTGGGATTCGTTCGAAGCACTCCCGTAGCTGGAAAAGAGGGTAAAATGACGACCATTTCAGGCCGTAACAGAGTACTTACAACGAGAAATTGCTCACTCCGCCGAGAGCATGAATTCCTACCAGCGCTAGGCAAGCTCTAGCGGTGAGTCTGTGCATATAATTGAGCTGTATTGGTGTCAGTCTGTGCTTTTATGAAAAGAACCTGTGAAGATAGATTACTTTGTCAGGACTGATGCCAGTGACGACTAAAGGCCTGGGTTTAGAGGGCATCACTGTAGCGCAACGGATCACTTACGCGACACAATGTTGTTCTTCGTCCCAAGGATCGTGATGAAAGGAAATTGGCTCGCAGCAAGTAACCCTGCACGACTGCACCAGTTCAACGGCTCACCGTCAGGGTCAGAGCCTACAAGTGTTATGAGCGCCAGTACAGAAACAAAGACCAACAAAATCACTGATGATGAAGGTCCAGACAAGCAGCAAAGCAATGTACGCCAGCGTAGCGAATACCTCCACCAGGTTGAATGTGTACGAGCCAACACCAACGGTTGTCCGGAAGGCGACAACTCGATACAAGTTCACCACGGCGAGTGGTAGGCTGAGAACAGAAGCTCCTCGCCTGGAGGCCGGGATCGACTCTTCGTCCCTAGTGAAACGTCGACGGCCGGCAAATTTGGAGTGAAAGAAAGACCCCCATTGAAAACAGCCGACAAGGAGCAAGACAGCAGCAAGAATGAGGTAGGGTTCTTCAGGGTAGAGCACGATTCCCTGGATACTCTGGGATCCACCTGCTAGTGTATGATTAGCTGCGCCAGCATTGCTGTCGGGCATGGTCGAGTTGGCGTTGTGTTAATGCGAAAAGATTGTTTCCACTGGCTGGTGCCCCCGAGCCTTTAAAGAAAGAACTTGACAATATGGCAATATCAAAGTATTATGCATTGGTAAAGGCAAACAACGAGGCATCTCGCAATGTCATGACTAGCCAATGAGCAACACGATAGTTGTCATCCGCAATGGCACAGCTGCGGAAGATATGGTCGCAGTACGTTAAGTTCTTGGCTGCGGAGTCTGCTTCTCGGTCTATACTACCTCTTTCGTTTTGCTACTAGCACAACAAAATTTATACATTTACACTGCGCTGAAGCTTGAAAGTTCTCGCTTGCACCGGTTGATGCTCGTGTGATTAGGTGCCAGTGGCCTGGGAGTACTTGTAGACATACTTAGCAGATGCCGAGAAAGACTGACAGCAGCCTAATCCAAAAGTACAATACTACTCACATCACGTCTAAGAGCACTCCTGGTAATGACAGTTTCAGGTAGACCTTGCCTCGCCCTACCTCGTCGCGATGGGGAGCATTTCATATAATGTTGCACGTTCGCTCATTAGTGTAATAGATGTATCCATATCATCCAATAAGACGTTCGAAGACTGTCCAATGTCCACCGGTGTTGCCTTGTCATACGCTTTGCCACCCGCGCAGAATGTGATCTGGCCAAGGGAATATTACTTACTAACCATTCTCTGCGCGGACGGACTGAAATCCGGACGCTTGTGCAAGCCTTCAGCTGCTGAAATCCCTCGTGCTCCAAGTATGTCACGACCCTCTCTGCTCGCGCTTTTGCCAGATGCGAGGCCACTAAGGTTCTGTCTTCGCAATGCATCTCGAAGCCAAGCACGGAAGATCAAGCAAACAGCGAAGGGAACCTTGTGCTAGGGACGAGATGCCGTCTGTAGGCAGTAGAACCTGTCGGAATATTTGGTTAGCCCGTCCTTGGACAATGCAACGCCGAACGACATACTCTGAGAAGCCGTGACTCCTTGCACGGACGTGGCACAATCGTTCTCCCGCCTGGAGCGTTCCTGAGACTGATCTTGGCCCTTGGGCATACTCTACTTCCCACGGTCTCCCCTTCGACTTCAATGTGTTTCCGCGCTTGTGAGCAAGTTCGCGGTCGAGGAACTGGACAATCATCTGATCAAATAACTTGGCTTCAAAGGAATGTAATGATGTGTTGGAAATCTTGGTATGGGTATATGACATGGACGAGCGGAAGGCACCCTGGTTGGCACCTTGCCGATTATTGCAAGGTTTCCAGATGACGACCTCAGCATACTCATCTTTCTGGGGCTTGTGCTGGACTTCGCAACGCTTGAAGCTTGGCGAGTCGGAGAGACCCGACTTTGAACAATATTAATGGACTCTCTTTTCCCGCCGGTATATAGGGCCGGCACAATTTTGCCAAATTTATATCTTCCGCGGTAATGTTTTGCACATGTTCAGAAGGTGGGTCCTCCCGCCCAGGCCCTTACTTGGACGCCGCGGTCATGGATCTCAAGTTAGCTCTCGGTGTTCCATGGTGTGAAAAGAGTGGGCGGAACGGAAACAACGAAACAAGTTGCACGCGATATCTCCTCCTGCATTTCAAGTTCGTTCTTGCTGCTCAGACATGTAGATGGATGACGTTCCCTCATAACCCGTGCCCGTAGCTATTGTCTTCGTCGTCCCATGTGACTTACTCAGATCAACTACCCAGACCCAATATCCCGAGGGGGCTCGCCGAAATCATCTCAGCTGGCTCTTCTTCATCACGCAAATTGGTTACGAGGACAACAACGCTTAGCGAGAGTTGGTGTAAGTTAGCAATTCTTCGCGACACCACACAAGTCCTCGGGCTCGGGCGTAGGACATTCGACTCAATGGCTATTCTCACGGTCGACTGAGCCATTGGGATGCTGAAATTTCGGTGTGTACGGCCCCGCAACCCCCATGAAGTTCCACACTTGAAGCCTACGTAACGAAACCGTTCGAAAGGTCTAGACAAATAACACATCTGTCGTCAACATGTATGCGACCGCTGTACGGGAAACACGACACCACCTGCTTCAAATATAAATATATCACATTCCCGCCAAGGCTCCCGTAACATCCTTGGATAGGAGGTGAAACCCGAGCCAATATACGAGAAAAGTCCTCAACCTTTAGCCAGGATTTACTTCTTTACCGAGGTGTAATGCAACCCGTGCTACTTGAGAAAATAGCCGAGGGGATATGCCGCCGAACTAAGCGGCTGAAGCGTTCACCTGCATCAAGTCACGTATCCACATAGAATTGAATGGTAAAGTAACCACTTTTAACCCACAAGTCCTTGCGGTAGATTTAGATCCGTGCGCTTTTCGTGATGAGCATGCGCGGGCGGTAGAAGCTTAGAGCCTACCGATAGTGTAGCTCGATGACAGGCTCGGGTGCATCCTCTCCCCTCTTTCACATCGCCAAAGGCCTTCTATCACCCACAGGGGCTATGGAGGTCCAAAGGCATGGTAACCTTGTAGACTTGCTAATGCCAGCAGTGGGTCACACGTTAATATTGATCCCAAAATTAATATAACGCAGGCTGCATCTAGTTCCACCGCCGATATGGAATGGCGCAAGAAGGGCCTTACCTACCTCTGACGCGAGTTCGTCAATTAATCATACCCAATCTCCTACCAACGATTGGACCCAGTGATTTACGCTTCTTACAGCAGACTTCTATTAGGAGGAAGAGAGCCTGTGGCTCAGTATGTTACAATGACAATAGACGACTCTCTACCCGACAACGGGAGAGCCCTGAATCGAAAGACTGCAACATTGCGCTTTGTTCGAAATGCAGATATGCTAGCAACACCTACCAGTAATTGAAGGTGCTGGTGAGTAAGCGCTGGTCACAATCGCTATGAGGAACTCTGACGCCATTGTGCGTGATGGTCTTTTGGATGCGGTTCCGACGGGCCAACTTGTAGGATGTCCGATGTGTCGCGAGTTGAGCAATGGAAACTCAGGGGCATCCACCCGACATATCGGAAGGAACCATGCATGACCATAAAGACTTACCGTAAGCACCTTCCTCACTGTGCTGGTCATATGTACACATGTGACGGCGCTATCACGCGGTCCAAGGTAGGTAATGTCCGACTCAGTCGCCGCCTCTATTCTTTGTGGACAAGGGGACGCTACATGAAGAAATTCGGTGTGGCCTCGTGTTCTTTGATAAGATACAGCTGACTGGTTTGTGACAGTTAGCGGAAGAACTCTGGTAACTAGAGTGCCTAGAAATCCCCAATGGTTTATGTAACTAATAAGTGTAAGTGCTAGTAGCGGGAGCAAGATAGGCGAGGTTTGTTTCCGATAGTGACATCTAATAGCCACCGTCAAAGCCCCGATGTTGAACGTTGAACCCCTGTCACGATGTAGGTTCATACAGGTCAAGAAAACGTTGCGAACCTTCTGGGTTTGATTGAAGACATACTGTTTCCGGAAGTTCTTGTAATGACACCAGCAAGCAAGCCTCGAGGCATCAAGATACTTCCAAAGCACGGTGATAAGCTCATGGAGAGAGAAATCAAGGAGAAGCCGCCAAACTTATCTAGTTGCGAAGTTTAATTATCAACGTCATGGCTACATCAACCGGTCCTCAACTCCAGACTAGTACTGAGCGGATTGTGTACCTGTATCAGATCTTACTTCATATGACATACAGATGATTGTTATGTCGGTCCGGGAATCCACAGCCGTAAAATTACGCATAGGTGACTGTCCTAATGTTCTAATTCTAAAGTGAGCGGCATGCGTCCTGGAGACTTCTTTCTGTCTCCCACAGCGACCTCGCAACCCTCTTCCCCAGGATTGGGACTACATCGCTGAAGTGACACCTCTAACCGTGACCTACACACTTCGAACAACCTCGTAGGGCTACATCGGAAAAACTAGACGTTGGTGACAGATCAGGGGAACCCTGACGAGCCTCGTCAGGGGGGGGGGGTCCGCAGTTGCCAGTCCAGGTCCGTGATAGACAGCATGAACCGCCATAAAGAAGGACCTGAACAATGTTTGTGACAAGGGACCGGGAAATCAATCAGGAAAGTCTAATCTAAGTACTAAGCCAGACTAGGTCCCATCAGAGCAATGATTTATTAGTGATCTACCCTCCTGCGGCAAGCCACACCCTCGGCAAGCCACACCCTTTCGCAATGGAACTGCAAAGCCGATAACGATGTTCCTCTGCGTTGTTCACCAGAAGACAATCCCTTTGTGCACCATCGTTCGATTATCCCTTGTATCAAAAGTAGCAGCAAGTTTTAAGCGAGGAATATTGTGCCTTGCCTGGGGAACTTCTTGGGGTGATCTTGTGGCGCGATGTTGGCGAACACGAATCTCATCAGCGATGCTATCAGCGGAGTTGATGAAGAGCACTGATGGTGACCATATGCTGGCACTTCTGCTTCTGCGAGAAGTGAACTCAGATCTGGAAGGAATCACACGTTCAAAATCCATGGATATGGCATGGGTAGCGTCTGGAAATCGGTAGTAGATTTCACATCGATGGGTGATGATCATACAGAGTTCTCCCACTATACAACTATACAATGCCCGACTCAGCCGGCTGGCAGACGTTGATGATACATTAACCCTACAGACTAATGTGCAAAACAAGCCTGTGTGCCATAGAAGTAACGCCAATATCCAGGCAACAAATGAGCAAGAGAAAACCACAGCTGTGAACCACATCAGTCAGTTTCAGGGGGGAGATAATATAACCTGTGGCTTACACTATAGAGCTTACATGACATCCGGTCCGGCTGGGCGCCCTGGAGCATCATGAACCTCATACCCACGAGACCAGCGTACGCGATAAATGCGGCACTACAGATCACATCGATCTTCCACAGACACGTCAGGCAAATAGACCACAGTGGCAACCCGACCATGACCGAGGTCCGAGCCAACGCAGGAAAAACGATAGGTAGCGTCTTTCTCCCTATGAGACGGTCGCCCTCTTCGTCTTTGAAATCTTGGCAATGCAAAGTAGTAGCGAAGATTGCGATGCTTAAAGCGACGGCAATCAGTGCGACTGGTTCCAGGTAGGATCTGTTGCATCCTGCACGTCACAGTTAGCAACGCGATAGTAGAACAGCACAAGGAACTTACCAGCAACGAGAGTCCCACCGAGTTCGAACGATGAATAGCCTACTGCAGTCATCACATTCTTCGAGAACCAGTGCTCGTGCCCCTGCAGTTCGTTGTACCAAATCACCAACGACGCGATTACGACGCTGACGCTGAACACATGCGTGCTGTACATGGCAGACAACAACAAGCAAGCCGGAATAAGCAGCCACCGTAGGATGGTAGCGTTCCGAATGCTGATGAGGCCAGCAGGAATTGGACGGGAAGGCTTATTCCTGCCGTCCTCCTCGGGGTCGACCACTTGATTTGCGACATTGAACTGCAGGAGATGCATCCAAATCCAGAAAATTACATGGGGAAGGCGTCCGAGATCACATATTGGTGCCGCGGCGACTGCGAAGAACGTCTAGAACGTTGGAGTCAGTCAGTGTAGGCACAGTGAAAGGGGCAAGTGATTACCGTTGGGATGATCGTAGTGAACATATCGGCCTGCGTGAATCGGGAAAGTACTCGGACGCAGTGTCCAATGCTTTGCCAGTACTCGATTCCAGTCATGACGAGTCGTGAATTCGTAGAGGGAGTACTGCTCAAGGAGAGTCAAAGATTCGAATACTGATGTGATTAAATAGATTGTCGGCGTTTCAGTGCCCTAATTATGGACCAAGCGATCGAAGCCCACCTGAAAGCCAACGACGCATACTTGCTGACAGGGTGTGAGGAACGCACATCCGAAAGCGGACTGGATAAGAACAAATGTCGGATTGATCACCTATCCGTGAAACCTCGGTAGTGCTGTGATGACGGGCATTTCGGAAACATGCAATCCTATTCAACCTCGTTAGGAAAGGAAAGTGGAGGTCTATCTTGGAATGTCTAAATTGACGTCGTGACATACTTTATGCTCCTTCACAGGAACTGCGAAAGGCGATGCGGTCGCTTGCAATCGCTTTCACCGGCAAACTTTTGTGGGCACACCACCAGATCAGAGTAACGGCCGAGAATCTGACAATCATACATAACGACACTGTCTGATATCATCTTTTGCCCGATCGAGGAGCAGCGCGGGTTATCAGGACGGGACCTTTCAGAACCTTTCCCAGGCCCATCAGCAAGGGCGGCAAGGTACGGGACGCGCGATGAAGATGCTTTATTCATCCTATTGCAAACAGAAGTTGCATCTTCATCTTGGGTTCACGTGTTGATGGTTCTGAAAACACCCACGAGGTCGGCGGAGAAGCTCAGAAAACTTCGTTTTTCTGCCGCGTGGATGATCTACCTAGTACTTCTTTGATTTGGTCAGATCAAAAGAAGGCCAATGAAGGGGATGACAGCAACAGCCGCATCAGGTAATGACCTACATTCTGTTACAGCGCCCTAAGATAATCTAGCTGGAGCTGGATATTACACAACTCCGAAATTAGGACTGTATGTCTGTCTTCCAGCTCAGAGATGACCTTATCGTCCCAATCCGAAAGTTGGTCTCGGTATTCGGTTTCTCGTAAGGCTCCGGATAGCGAGGATGATGGTAGGCTGAGGAACCGGGTAGAGTGAGAACCGGTGGTGGTTGGCGTAGCGCTTCTGCGACTTAGCATTGACATTGCTGAGCCGGGACGTGGGCTGGGACTTGGGCTTGGTGGCCCCTCAGATCCCGACTCTGTCCCCTCGGACTCCGACGCGACGACGACGGGTGGGAAATCGACGGAGTCGTACGTTCTGTTGGTTACGATAGGTGGAGGTCCGAATCTCAGCTCCTTCTTGACGGTGTTTGATCGGCTCTTGTTTAAAGAATCGAGTATGCGCGGTTTGCGACCGCTGGCAAGAACTTTTTTGCGTGCGCTCATGCCAATGCAGTCCACAAGCTGCTTCATCGCTTCTCGATCGGATACCGCGCGACGCATTGCTGTGCGACGAATAGTATTTGTCCGTGGGAGAGTATGATGAAGAGTCACGTTGTGTGGGCGGACCGGTGTTGCGAAGGCATTCAGGTGGACGGATGACACCTGGCAGGGTGCATGAGACGAATGGGGACTTGCTTGAAGGGGAAGAAGTGGTCGAGGCGTTGTCAAGAAATCCACCACTCTCTGGCCCGTGCTCCCATCCAACAACGGGAAAGCGTCTCGGGGGGGTCCCCAGGAAAACCCAAGAAAGGCGGCCTCAGTCTGGGAAGATAAAGAGCCGAGAGGGGTGTGAGGGGTTGAGCGCAGAATGGACAGCCCCTGTGACGTGTCAAAAGACGATTGAAATAACGTCGAGAAAGCAAATGGTTGTGAATGACTTTCATCGTAAGATTCCGGTGGCACTCCACACGATGCAGCAATGGCAGGGGATGTATTTGTGAAATGTGGCACGTGAAGCCCTGGCGGCGCGTCGTCTGAAAATTCACAATTACCATCATATACAAATATAACGAATCGAAACATCAAAACGTACCCCTTCCAACGGCCGACCAGTGAGTATCTTTGAAGAACGGGTGTTCTGTGATTTCCAGCACATTACGACGGCCAAGCCTCCGTTCTCGGTTGGTCAAAAGCCTTTTTCTCGGGACCTCAGGAACATTAACGACGATATTCACAAAAGGTGCCTACCGCTGCAACAGATCCCGACAGGAATCCGAAATCGGGACGCACTTGTTGAACCGTAAGCTAGTCTAGTGGTTATTAAGATTGCTGCAACAACAATGACAGATAGAAATAATACCTCATGATCCATTACTCTGAGGTAAGTTGTTCTGACATCACTAGCAAAGAACGGCGCCACCCCGTACAACAGCTCGTAGAGCATTACCCCAAAGCTCCACCAATCTGTCTCTAAACCGCAAGCACTTCCTTGCTGTTGCGAGGTGGGGAAAGCCGGGTTCTGATCGGAGAGCTCCAGTGCGAGCAGAGCATCCTCGTGCGCTTGTAGAATTTCAGGTGAAATATAATCACACGTGCCACAAGGCACCAATGAGTAGCGTTGCGGGATGTTCTGGCTTCCATCGTGCTCTGGGGGGAGCAAGGGCGCTGCTGAACCAAAATCGATCAATTGTAGATGAAAGCTTGACGTCAGGACGAAATTATGGGGCTTGACGTCACTATTCAAGGGTTTAGGCAGAGTCCATCATCTTCGAAAAGACTTACCGATGTGCAAATCCTTGAGAGTGGCACCAATGAATTGCACATACGGCCTGAGGAGCCCACCATCTCAAGTCAGCTTCCAACACTCTACCGTCATGTGGACTGGATTCCAGTACATCCCATAGGGTGCCACCTTGCGCATAATCCATGACAAGGTTGAGGTGAGATGAAGTCTGGAATGCGCACAAGAGGTGGGGCGCCCAGATAGAGTTATTTCGCTTGGCAAACAATAAGATATCACGTTCAAACTGGGGTGAACATTGCTGCTCGATTTCCCAAAGTCAACCATAGTAAACTGGCAAGATGACGCGGATTACTTCACGAGTTCTAAGAGCGAACGTCCTTTCGATTGACTTGCGAACGTAGACACGTCCATCAAGAACGCAATTGACCACGTCAACCTAGAGCCCAAGCTCGAAGCGGGGAGATGGTGTGAACATAAATTGACACCTACGACTCCAAATTGGCCATGATCTAGAGTACCAAATACGACAAGATCGTTATCAGTAAAGCGAAGAGAATCGATTTTGATGGTCTTTGCTGCGAAACAGATTCAGAAGGATGAATTCATACGCTGGAAGGAATAGACCGTACACGTCTTTCCGATTGCATTCTGACCATGCAAGATGCGGTCAAGGGCAAGACCCTCGTCGTCGTCACCGCGAGCCTGTAGTAACAAGCCAAGAAGATCCTTGCGTTCCGTCCATGTTAAAGACATTCATTAGTTCGTTTTAGTTTGCAGTGGTATGAGTTGAACACGCATCGCTGGCAAACACTTGTTTGACCGTGTTTTTGCAACACTTTTGACCAAGGTCTTTGCCACGGTGTTCAGCGAGTTGCGTCTACTACAAATATTGTGCAGACTGCATTCAACATTGTTCGTAGCGTGGGGTATCTACACGCTACAATCTCGCGTTTCATGCGGAAGTTAAGTTAGATATATTGAAACCTTTCGAGCCAGAAACTCGAACCGAGCTCGCGAGTACCTTGATCAGCTTCTGATTGCCCCAGGCCTAACTCAACGCTCAACCCCATATTTCGGTACCCGCCCACCAGCTCTACACACAGACGACCTATGGTACCAGAGCTCAAGGTACCCCCATTTTACTTTCCCCATCGAGTTGGAAACCAATGCTACCACTTGGAGCGCTCGAGCCTTCTAGGTCCAAGACTCCAAGCAACGCCCCTTGCTGATTTCCCAGCTCAGGATCCAAATGTATCGATTCACAAGACACCTCCAATACATGTCAGTCTAAGCGTGCTGATATAAATGCGCCGCTGTCACTGTTCTCCTACCACCGCCGAAGTGATGCCTCTAGTAGTAGAGCCACCGAGCACTGCCCACGGATGCATGTCGCATAACTGCCAAGACCTGTATCATGCATTTGACTCGCAGGAGTATTGTTGAACGAGCAGACAATTTGGACACGGTAATGGAGGTACCAAGGTTCCATCATTAAGTTTAAGCAGGCGTATAGAAGTGGAACCTAATTGATAAGCCCCTGTAATCAAAGCAGTGCAGAACGTGCTTCCAGCTTCTTCCAGAAACCGTCCTATGGCGTTGCATTATGTAAGCATGATAGCGCTCATCAAAAGCTTACTTAAGTAAACAGGAGAAATCCCTGCACCGTCATGGTCAAGTGGTATATCGCCGGTCTATTGGGGTACGCCACCGCAGTAGATGCCTTTTTGGAATCATGCCGCCCATGTCCCGGTAATCGCTGGCATGTGGCGTTCTATGCTGACCACCAACGGCGGACCCGACCGTGAGCGCACCGATCTGCGCCCTTTTTACTCGGTCACCACAATGTTAATCTGTCAGCATCCTGCCATCTACAATTCCCGGAGGCAGCTTTTCACCGCGGCTGGAAAATAGAACCGAGATGATGAATTAGCTGTTAGTTTACCAGAGTGTTCTTTCATGTTACAAAATATGTTACGCCAATCATAACGATTCATTCTCCTTCTCGCTGGTGTAGCGACATGCCAGAGCTACAGAATGGTTCCTTCCGTGTAAGGTCTTGAAACGAGACTAGGTCGTCAATACAATCCGGATAGCGAGAGTCGCTTCCCCTCCGAGCGGTTATACCTCACTGGAGGGGAAATCTATGCAACTATCATCGAACGCAACGTATGATAACTGTTACCTAGACAAATGCAAATGAAGCTGATAAGTACTTAGCACTGGATCTCGACACAGCCTACCTAGTT
The DNA here is from genome assembly GCA_014904945.1 of Gyrodon lividus. Classification (NCBI taxonomy): domain Eukaryota; kingdom Fungi; phylum Basidiomycota; class Agaricomycetes; order Boletales; family Gyrodontaceae; genus Gyrodon; species Gyrodon lividus. Next base: position 563,455 of record MU127430.1, read on the forward strand.
GAGTGTCGTCCTACATTGGGTGGCGCACCCCAACGGGATACGAATGCCCTGTAACCGGAAACGCGGGAATGTTTTTGTCTTTGTCCTCAAATCAAGACTAGCAACGGGGAGCAAGCCCCGGGATATGAAACTGACGACTCTCGGTGGCCACAAACCAAACCAACCCCTCAGGCGACCCGAGGTTGTACGGTGACCTGATCAAACTTCGCACTTGAATTCAATTCGGGAGCGCCTTGCCAACATCGGCGCGTCTCACGACGTTTCTGTTGCGTCCATTCAGGCCCCATCACTACCCAACCGACGGGCTCCACTCAGCGGAAGAGAACTTGAATAATTTCTTTTTGCTGCCCTGACCCTCTGGGCCTCTGCATGAAAGCGTGTGCACTTTCTCGACACTGAACCATCAACATTCGGGGGGGGGGGGGGGCGAAATCCTCTCATTCTTTGACATCCACTGCCACACACCTTTAACGCAAGTCAGCCCAGCTCCCCTCTTCATTTCATAATTAACCTGTAAGGATGTAACGACAGGGAATATCCTTGCCTACCCGGCAGGTTCCTGGCGCCCTGCAGATCTGTAAGATATAGTTATGTGTAACATGCAAGCCACTCTTGTACCCACATTCGGTGATGCAACCTTCGCGAACCTGCACAGGCATTGAACATTGGGGGATGCTTGCTACTCAGCCCGTGCTTCAAGCTGCCAGTGGACTGAGACGTGTTCATGGTAGCAGAAAAGTCCGCGCGATAAGCATAGATTCGGTGCGAATCCTTACAAGGACTCGAGCCTGATAAAAACCTATACCAACTGCACGTACCCCGAAACTGTGTATCTGACCCCTTCCCCCCCGCTGTCAGGCTCTGCCCAATCACTGTTTCCCTTGCAACCAGCGAGAACGCAAAGTCAACAAGCTCGCACCCTCGTCATCGCAAAAGATGGCGAGCAGAAAACGCTCTCAGCAATTATCGAGCAATCTTGGGATAGGGCCTATGAACTATGGCACTGAGCCTGAGACGGAGAATTCGACGTAGCTGAAATGGCCATTCTGGGTCGAGGTCTGGATCAAAAGTTTGCAGATCCGAACTATGCCCCAAACATAGACCCAAACGACTTTCTGGCGAGTCGCATTATGGTCGTTCGAGACGGGACTGGGTTGTGGCGTGGACCGTTTGCAACATACAGATCAACCCGCATCCTCCATTCGACCGAGGTGGAGGGGGCCGCCCATGCTCAGGGGGAAATATTGAGCACCGGCGTTACCTTGTAGGGCATCCCAGGGGTACCGATAAGAGAACCAACACAGTGCGACTCAATAGTAGCGTCACGTAGTACTGAGGTTCTGGCTGGCAGTCGCGAATATCCTTCACAAGAGTGCTCAGTGCAGTGTAAGCAATCACATTATCTGAATCCTTAAAAAAACACGAAGGGGGGGGGGGCACAGTCTAACCACGTTCATGAATCGAATGTGAGCGGACACCATTTAGTAAGGAGGCAGCAGTGTACTATGATCCAGTGCATAGTGTAGGAATAGAGGACAAAGTCGAATTAAATGTCACCACATCTAAAAGTGAATTGCCTTTCCAAACGCAGACATAGCAGCCTCCTTGAAGGCCTCGCTGAGCGTGGGCTGTGTGATAGGCACAGTCAAGACGTGTGCAAATGATGTCAAAAGAGCACATACGTGAGCGTGAGTCGTGCGGGCGATGTCTTCCGAGCTTGCGCCGTATTCCATAGCAAGGACAGCTTCCGAGATCATCTCACCGGCGTTAGGTCCTACAATTCCCATCATTTAATCCTCTACCCTTGGGTAAAAATGAAAATAGGGAACTCACCGATGATGTGTACACCCAAGATTCTGTCGGTCTCCTTCTCAGAAAGGAACTTAACAAAGCCCTCAGAGTCGAGGTTCGTCTTAGCTCTCGAGTTAGCAGCAAAAGGGAACTTTCCAATGTTGTACTGGACACCAGCGGCTTTGAGGTCCTGTTCCGTCTGGCCGACCCAGGCGACCTCGGGATGGGTGTAGACAACAGAGGGAATGCCGTTGTAGTTGACATGTCCGTGACCTGCTTTGATATACTCGACAGCGGCGATACCTTCCTCCTCGGCCTTGTGGGCAAGCATAGGACCGAAGGTGACGTCACCGATGCATTTGATATTCTTCACGGAAGTGTTGAATTGGTCATCGATGATGATGCGACCCCTGTTGTCCTTCTCGACACCAATAGCTTCGAGGTTGAGACCCTCAGTGTATGGACGGCGACCGACGGCGACCAAAACGACGTCGGCATCGAGCTGATGAACAAAATCAGCTTTGCACTCTGAGTTTAACTTCCCAGCTCACGGTCTCTTCCTTGTCGCCTTTGGCAGACTGTGTTTTGATGAGGACCTTGCCGTCGTCTTTGTCAGCAGACAAGACCTTGGTGTTGAGCTTGAACTTGATGCCTTGCTTTGCTAGGATTTTCTGGAATTGCTTACTGGAAAAATTATGAGCGCAGGGCACATCAGGAGGCTGATGATTACACTCACGCAACCTCTTCGTCAATGCCAGCACCGCCGATGGCGCCAAGGAATTCAACCACAGTAACCTCAGCGCCAAGTCGACTCCAGACACTACCCATCTCCAAACCAATGATACCACCCCCGATGACAACCATCTTCTTTGGTACTTCTTGAAGTTCGAGTGCACCTGTCGAGCTGACAATCTGCTTCTCATCTATTTGGATGGCACCGCCTGGGAAAGGAGAAACCTCCGAGCCTGTAGCGATGATGACGTTCTTTGCCTCAACTTCGGTCTCACCACCGTCGAGGAGCTCGACGGCAATACGTGTTGGGGTGACAAACGACCCTGTGCCCTTGATATAGTCGACTTTGTTCTGCTTGAACAGCATCTCGATACCCTTGGTGAGACCAACGACCGATTGATCCTTAGCTTTTAACATCTGGGGCAAGTTGAGTGAAATTCCGGTTACTAAACATTCGGTCAATGAATCGACGATGTATTGAACAAAACGAGTAAAACATACATACCGTCAATACCGCGCTTTTGGAGGTCATGTTGCGTTTGGTGGTAAATATGTGAGTTATTAAGCATGGCCTTCGACGGTATACATCCGACATTCAGACATGTTCCACCAAGCGAACCGCGCTTTTCTATGCAAGCGGTCTAGATATTTACGTCAGTCTCACCACCCGTGGAGATATGTATGATGGTGAACACCTTCAAACCAAGTTGGGCAGCCTTGATGGCTGCGACGTAACCACCGGGACCTACGGTAGCGGTCAAGATGCGCTTTCACCCTATAGATCTGAGCTTACCTCCACCAATAACTACAGCATCATAAGGACCAGAAGGCGTTGCGAGTCCACGGTGAGAATGCCATGCTCCGAGTTGAACAGTAGCTTTGCGCAACCGCCGTGAGACGTGCTATGACAGTGTTAATGAGGATTAGGAGGGGTTTTCGTCGTCGTGGACATACTTTTTGCGTTGCTTTCTGTAGCTGCAGCATGTTTCGGGATATGTTGAAGGAGAACAGTGTCTGTGCAACAATTTCTTTCGTCGGACAGAATCGTATACTTGTGATGTGCATCACGTGCATTTCACGCATTCGTGACCCGGCTCTCCTTCCGTCACGCTTGCTCCATGTTGGCACAACATTAGCAAGTGTTTTACTGTTGTCCATTATCTCGTGGTGTGAACTACAGTCCGTCACGTTCGCATTCGTGAAGGTATGAAATGTGATTATGTATATACTATTTTCAAGTTTGTTGTCCATCCTGAATCGGTGGTGGCCATTGGGGTGGTCATTTGTTATATGTAGACTGTAGTTGAAACCGGAGACCAACGTTTCAACTAAGCTCTCTCGAGGTACGATTCGAGCCATTCTCTCAGTCTCTTTTGCCTCAGCAAGAGATCACAGACAACTTCAAGGAATGAAGATCCGAGTCGCAACATGCAGTTGATTATTGGCCGTGTTGGTCCAAGGCTCATGCTCATCGTACGTGATCATGATTTAAGTGACTCGGCCCGGGACGTCGGACCTTGAGCTTGAACGTTTGAACAGCCTTACCTCGTAACATACATAGCAAGCTAAAGCTTAAGCAGCTGTGCCTGGCAGTCGCCAATCCTGGAAGAACTCGTGTAAGAGTCTGATTGACCATTCATGATCATGATCTTCCGTATGCCCCCGTCACCTTCGAAGCCTCCCGGTTAGAGTTTGACTCCGTCGTTATGGCTCCCTTGGTGTCTGAGACTCGCCATCTACCTCTTTCCAAGGCTCAAGGAACTCTAATGCACAACCGCGACCTTTCTGCTTCTTCCACTAGCACGCGCACAGCGGTGCATCGACCTACGGAACAGTTTTTGCATATTACAGGAGAAATGGTGCGTTGTACAACTATCCTGAAACCGTTCTCATCTCTTGTTGAAGACTAGCCCAGTGCCTCTCGGTATGGCCTTGCCGCTTTACTTCTGGCTCAGGTGTCTTAGCTGGGACTGTCTGAGAACATCATCAAAGAAGATCCCATCGTGAATTGTGCAATAATGTTTGACTGTGTACGGTATAACGCTGGCATCCTCATTGAGTTGCTAGAGGGTCACCGAATCGACACGAATGATGAAAAGATCGAAGAAACGAAGAATGAGATTGGGTGTGTGTGTCTTGCAATCGTCAGAGATTTAACCTCAGGTACGTGTACAAGGCCTACTGTGGAACACATGAACATGTTTGCACCACAGCATTTTCGGGTTTACAAAGAGGTTTGGAAAGTATTCTGAGACACTATCCGACATGACAAACTGGTTCTCACTTAGATGATCATCTTTACGTCCTGGACGAAGCCTTTCATTTATTCCCCTCGAGGCGTTTCAACAGACAAAGTACTCTTGCTGGTTAAAACGACGAGATTAACGCACTCTACACGACAGCAGAACAAGCTGCGCAGGTAGCCTTGAAGCCTCCGAAAATCTGGAGCCCCGAGAACGCCCTACATCTTGTTAGGGGTATTGTAGTTGTCCTGTGGGGCAAGAGACTCGATGACGAGGCTGACCTCTTTCACTATGGTGCTGATAGGTACGTGCTCGTGACCCGTCGCAACATATCCACCGAGACCCATCGCGCTCGTTTCACAGTATTCAGGCCACATGTATTCGCATGATACTTTTCCGTGCTCCCCACGTAACTGAAAAAGTAAAAGTCGACACCCGAAAGTTCTCAGGCACTATCGTTTACCAGTACCGCACTATCTTCTCTCGCAAACTTCGCAACCCGTGCCGCACGAGCATGTCTCCGACACCAGACCAAATCATGTCTAAATCGATGTCGAACATGGCCAAGGCCTACACTTCGTCTTTCCCAAAATATCAGCCCTCGATGACACTGCCTCATGACGACGCTATCCTGATTACGGGTACGACGTGCCTATTTGGCTCAAATTTACTAGTACAGTTCCTGCAGAACCCCAGAGTTTTAAAAGTTTATGCGCTTAATTATAAGCAGAATAAAACTGGGTTGACAGACAGGCGGTACTATTGAGAGCGTCAGGATTAAACCCGAACATGATTGCGTCCCGCTTGACAATCAGTCCCTCGAAGACATAGCTTGGCTGGGTTAGATAGCGATGGAGGAGCTCATGCGGCATTCGCTCCCTGCAAGGAGCTGGTGGTGAGATGTTCGATATGGTACGCAGTTCAGATGTGCCCCCGCGGCGAGAATGCAACCTCGAAGACTCTGCATAGTAACTTACTATAGTCTTAGTAGCGTGACTACATACATATTTCAATTCACAGTACTTGGTCAGTGATCAAAGAGTCCGAAAAAGGTGTGTGTTTTTGCTTCCGGGAGTGTGGGAATCGACTAAGGGTTTCGCGACGCGACTTTGTTCTGTCGCTGTTCGTGACAGTGTCGAGGTTATTAATTATCAAATCCAACATCCAAGATACCCCTTTCACCATCGTTACCAGTAGTTGAAGCGTCGTGTGGCTGGAATAGCCAGGTCATCAATGCCAACACCCTCTGAAGCTTCCACACGGACACGGTTGTCAATCCCGCGGTCGACGTCCACTAATACCAGCATTAGCACTCGCTCTTCGCTGAGCGTCGCAAAACCGCGGGCGCTCTCAAATGCGAGTGACGTCAGCGGATGCACTACCGTGAAGCCATCGTCTATGTCATCCACTTCGCCATCACTCACCACATCCACTGCTTCCACCGTTTCGGCCACGCACAATGGCCGCTCCCCGAACGCGACACCCGTCCCGCTACCGTCCTCCGCTGCTAAGCGGATCAGTGGCTCTATATCAAGTTCAGCTTCGCAGTCGAGTCGCCGGCTTTCCGTGCCGATGCAACCGCAGAGGCCCGATCTTAGTATTTTCCCGTCGCCTGCACTGAAAGGCCGGCGCACCTCCCTGGTCGGACCGCCAAGCGCATTTCCCCGCGCCATTTCTTCCGTCTCAACCAGCAACAACAACGGAGGCGCGCCGGCCACGCCATCGCGTGCTCGCGTCATGTCCGAAGCTCCAACTCCGTCCCGAAACGCACAAACACACGTGGCGTCCAGTTCGCACTCAACAACATCCTACTCGAATTCACTTTCGACTGGTACCTCTGTGTTCTCACCTAAGATCAACCTCACTTCGCCGAGTCCTGCTAAAAGAATGCAAAAAGCTCTCTCGATGGGTGGGGGCGGGGCCATTAATGCTACTCCCCCTCGTGTTCGAACCACGAGTGCAAGCGTTGCTGATGATGATGTCCTTACCAGTGTCAAACAGGGCACACCCGCACGATCCAACGCTCAAGGGACACCGGCTAGGTCTCCTGCTCGGACAACACCAGTGAAGTCTCCTGCACAGGGAACACCAGCAAAGTCCTCACAGCAAGGCATCCTCCCGAAGTCCCCAAATTTTACTAAAACGCCCGACAAGTCGTCGCAAGCACAGCTAACACCTTCCAAGTCACCTTTCTCTATAGAGAAAGGACAACGAAAAGTGTCGGGTGCCTCCGTCGTCGGTAGAGGTAGACGCGAATCCGTGGCGCTTTTATCTGAATCATTTGCAGCACGGCCCATGAGCTTCAATGGCGCCGCGAGCGTCACCAATGGATCGTGTTTCAGTCTGGTGAATGGTGCCTCAGGCGTCGTTAACCTAAACGATGATGGCTATCCTTGGGACGACCGGGACGCGGATGATATGACACTTGAAATGGTGACCGATGTTGGCGAAGGTACTGGTGACGAAGAGGTGAGTTTTTTGCACTGTATATCAACTGTATATTTCGGCTTGCCTGCCATGTCCATCCAATACATCGGGACGGACATGTAGACTTTTTCATCCTTCCTTTTCCTTCGCTTGGAATCTTCTTCTTGACGGACAAGCTGTTTTACTTGGGCAAGTGTCAAAGACATCCATGTTTTGTTCGTTTAGTGTTGTGTGGAAAGACTCACTGTCCTGCGTCCCTCTACTTATCCATTCTCAAAACAGTTCGAGACAGCCCTGAGAACCCTCCGTACACTCCACCTCTCCCGCCTCACATCCTACAAGCGCCTCCTCGAACGCGCACAAGCAAGCAGCGCGGCCCAAGCGTACGCACTCCAAGCCGAACTATCCCTCCTCAAAGGCCAGCTGCAAAACGGCGGTCAATTCCATGTTGCACCGGACCGAGGTGAAATCTGCGTATGCGGAGGCAGAAAGGCATTGGGGTATTGGGGTGGGTATGGAGAAGATGTGAACGAAGAAGCGGAAGTGGGCTTGGGGGGTGCTTTGAGGGGTGATGGGAAGGGCGGGTTTGATGAGAAAGAGGTAAAGAGGGCCGTTAGGGGGTTGAAAAGGGAAGCGAGGATGAGGCTGTAAGTTTATATTTTCTTCATTTGAGTCTTTATATTCTCTGGGCGCCTCATACATGCACTTGCTTATCTTTAACTTCTCGTCGGCACTTTTCGAGCATACTCACTTTTGTACTCTTTGGGTCCATAGGATCGCACTGATTCTGGACTGTGAGTGGCTCTTGTTCAGATCCACTGTAATCCTGTAACTCACCATGCTGACGAACTGTCTTTCCACTGCATCCCGCTAAATGCGCATTTTTGTATCACGAACAACCTTGACGTTCTTCGTCTCTCCTGCTGACTTACATTATTTTTTCCTTCACTTCTCGTAGCCCTCCTACCCGGTGACATTCCCCTACAAATCCTCCTCTTACAGAAATACCTCAAGTCGACGTTCGACATTGTGGGTAAGCTGGCACCCGATTTGGCCCTACGAATCCTGAGGGAGCTAAGCGTGAAGGAAGTGGTGAAGGTTGGCTTAGTGAGTGGTCGTTTCCTGTTCTTAGTTCCTTTGAATAGAGCGATCTGTCTTCGGTTGATCGCCATAGGACAATCATTTTCTACGCCGGAGATTGCTCAGGTGATGGACAGCTGATTCAGATTACCGTATAGGTGTCGAAGAAGTGGTTCGCAGCAACCCGACATCCTGCGTTGTGGCGTTGGCATTGTCTGCGGTTGACGGCGAATGATCCGGTGCCAGTCAGAGTACCTGATACACCTGAGGGGTGGTAAGTGGTTTTCGGTGCTTTCCTTCGTCAATTACCGTTGAGGGGGGGTTTATATTATAATCCTCTGTGATTTGCAATCGTTTCTGATGACATAATGACCTTTCAGGTTCCCCTTGTACCGTTCACTACATCATCGCGAATCGAATTTTGCAAATGCATTGCCACAAAGCATCAGATTCTTAAACGGGCACACCAACTTCTGCACAACATTGCTGTTGAGAGGCGCGTACTCGTTCCTGTGACCCGTCGTCCCAAACTCATCGCCTATACCGTGCTCGTAGGCAAGCGGCTTATATCGGGATCCTATGACGAAACCATTCGTTTTTGGGACATAGAAACTGGCGAACTGAAGAAATGTCTACAAGTAAAGAAGCCGGTCAGCTGTGTGGATTTTCTGGCAGAAGAGGGTGAGAATCACGCTGATCACCCTGCGGAGATTACTTGGCTTATTGCTGCGTACAGAGGTGTTTGTTGTTGGGTTCCACGACGTTGGGTAGGTGGTATGCTCAGACGAGTTTCAAAGGCTGACAACACCATGATCAAAGACGCGTACACCTATTCTCCTCAGTCACCTTCACACCTCTCCAACAGCTAGCCGGTCACCTCAACGGTATTCGTGCCGTCGCACTCTCGTCGCGTAATCTTGTCAGTGCTGGAGCAGACAAGGCCCTGGTATGTTGGGACTGGCGTGCAGGAACCAAGATTGTACGGTTTGGACAACAAACGACGGTCAACATTGGTGTTCAGATTGTTGGGTCTGCGGGTGCTGCAGACGAGGGCGAGCGGGTGGTCAGTGTGACGATTGATGGTATCGTCAGGGTGTTTTCGATCAGTTGAGTTTTTGCACATGGCCTTTGTGTGCTGAGTTGATCCATATTGTGTCGCAGAGCGGAGAGAGATGATCTCGCAGTTCAAGCTTTCCGAGCTGGGAGGCAGTGATCCTGTCCTGAATGCAAAGCTGCATAACGTTGGGGCAGCACCCAATAATATGCTTCAGTGGTTTGCAGCAAAAGGTACACAAATGACGGTAGGTGCCGTTGTGCTACATATGCCACTCATCTCAGGATGTTCCTTAGTGCGCTACGAAATCTGTCATTCTCCACTTACAATGGAATGAAGGCGATGAAAAGTCCTCTACAACTAATGGCGGTATTACGTCCCCTACTAGCAGTAGCGCACGGCTGTCGTCTCCAACCTCATCCAATTTCGCCCGTAGCACCACTGATCCTCGTATACGTACCATCTCTTCCCTCGCTCGGTCAACGTCATCAATGGTTACTCCTCAGCGTCGGCAATCCTCTCTTGGTGTCTCCGTCAATACCACGATTGCGAGCGCTCCGAGGAATCGTCTCTCCCTTGCTTCTCCAAGCACACCCCTTTCTTCGCTACTCTCCCCATTGCCACGCGCAGGAACGCCCTTGTCGCCAATGGGCAGTGGAGCTGTAGGCGCCGAAGGATTTGCTATTAGATTCGGTCGTGCGGCAATCCTGACGGCTCCGCCGAAAATTGTTGCGTTGGTAGAAACGCCAGATGTTGCTGTTGGCGCGGTAGATCCACGAAAGAGGAGAGTGGTCACTGCGACAAGGTTTAGTTCGAGGGTGGGAGCTGATCGTAGGGTGGGTATCTTGTGATAATTTTGATCATGCGACTCTTTAATCCAAGCACAGGTCTTGATGTCCACCCATGGAGACAAGGAGCTTGCCGTCTCTGAGGTCGAATTTCCCGAAAACGACGATGGAGAGGGCTCGAAGACCAATGGCAAGCCAACGACAGACCACTTCAATCCTATGCTTTTCAGTTCCCCTGTCCCGATTGTGGATATCGATACGAATATCGTACCGCTGTCCGGCGCCTGGGCGGCGCTCGCGCACGTCAATGGAGGTTCTGTGAACCCAAGTTTGATGAAAGGTCTTTTAGGTACACTGCCGAACAAGTTCACAGGACTCGCGACGCCTGAGAAGAACCCAATGTCAATGCAATTGAGCCACGAGGAGGTTGTCGTTGGGTGTGCAGATGGTACAATTTAGTAAGTGGCCTTCAACCACGAACGTTTAGAGTCGAATGTTTATTTGCCATTTCGTCGGTAGCGTCATGAACTTCGTTGGCCATGAATATCAAAAGGCAAGAGCCCCTCGGTCGGATGAAGGTGAAGCAAATTGGGATACGGACGAGGAAATGGTTGACTCTACCTCTCCGGACGAAGGGGCTGCATAAGTTGCTTACCACTTGATCAATGGACCATGGCCGAACAGCTATTAGCATGTCTAGAGACAAAGCAAGCACTTGATTTAGCCCAGGTTATACATACTATCAAACTTGAATGCCCTCGTTTATCATACACTCCCTTAACCTCCTGTACTCTTCTCGTAATGCATTACAAGTGTGCAATGAAGCTTACGTAATTGAAAACCAAAACTGAACGTCCACAACGCCGACGACGACGAGCATTAGGAACAATTGCCTTTCCACTATCCAATATTTTGCCTGTATCATAATAGGCAACTAGTACGTTGGGTTTGAACCGGGGAAAACAACGATGTCTTCCGACCATGAATTCGTTTCAGAGCGTGAAACACAGTTCGTGCCCCGGTCAGACGACGACGACGTGCTCTGGGAGGTCCTGGAGATCACTATGGAGCGTGGCAAGAAATACAAAGTCAAATGGGTCGGTGTTGACCCAGCCACGGGGAAGCCGTGGGCACAGTCCTGGGTGGCTAAACACGACTGTACGGATCGACTCGTGGCAGAATGGAAAGCGAAGCAGAAGCAGAAGAAGCTCGAGGCTGTGAACAAACGCGGTGAGTGCTACCTTTTATGCCTGGGCAATTCGTGGTCGCGGTCATGGTTTGTGGTTCTACGCTGAACTTGTGCTGCGCCCAGGTACGCGCACGAGTACCAAGTCACGCGGATCTGTTTCGTCCAAGACTCCAGCTGGGTCGTCGAGGAAGACGCGTACTCCCGGTTCTTCCAAACTGGCATCTTCACGTCTGTCTTCGGACGAAGAGCCCCCTGCTCCGCCCCCGAGGAAGCCCCTTACTACCAAGCGCAAATGGCAGTCTGAAACGCCTATAATACCATCCGGCGACGAAGAGCAGGCTGACGAACAACACGAACCGCCTAGACCACGAAAGAAGCGGAAAGCGAACGTTGAGGCTCTCCTGCCGTCGCTTTCATCCGATGAAGACGAACTCCCTCCACCTAAAGCCAAGGCGAAGGCCACTCCGAGGAATAAGGCGTCTTTGAAAAGCAATGAGGTTACGTCGGATGAAGATGACATCCTCCTTCCTATAAGCAAGGGAAATGCCGCTCAGAAACGCAAGGCACGTCCGAAACAGAATGTCATCCGCTCGGATAACGCGGAGCCACGCCCACTAAATGATAAGGCAAAGACCATTTCTCCACGCAAGGTGATTTCAGAAAACGACGGCGTTCGCTCGGCCGACCCCTCCGAGCGACCCCCGTCTAAATCCAAGATAAAGGCGACTCTCAAACACAAGTCACCCTCGGCAAAATACCCGACTCATTCTGAGGAAGAAGTGGAGGCGGTGGTTGCCCCCCCAGTCAAAGTTGGACCTCCCCGAGGCGCCAAGCGCCAGGAGAAGCCGAAATTGTCTGCCCCGCAACCACTCCTTTCGCGTGCCAAGTCCCGAAAAGACGAGTCTGCTGCTGAGGATGCTCCTGCACAAGAATCGAGAGGACATTCTCGCAGCAAGTCATCCTCGAGCAGCCCTCCACCAGTGCGGGAGGTTCCAGCCAGAAGTGCTGCCGTGCCTCCCGCTCGTCCACGCCAGATATCCATACCAAACTTTCCGTACGTATCACCGCATAGTCCCAACCTTTCTCCCGGAGCCAAAGCGCGACTCGAGCTGTTTGATCGGATGATGACAGATCCGTCACAGCCCGACAAATCACCACCTCCTGCTGATCTATTCAGAAATGTGGAAGGTGATGACACAAATTATGACTACAACGACACCTACGACCCACCCCATCCACCCAGCTCGCCTCCAGCCCCCCGGTCCAAATCAAAGCCAGCCAGACTCGACACCTCTAACGGAAATATTGTGCCTGAAACCGAATCATCAGGGACCTCCCAAAGCCAATCGCAATCGTTGCCTAAACCCACCACCACCCAGCCACCACAGGTGCATGACCAGCTATCACCATACAAAGATCTTGATCTCCCTGCCATCGCCGTCATTTCTGTTTCAACCACATCGTCCTCCATCGAACCCGAAGATATCATCCCTCCCCAGAAACCGTCTGAGCCCCACCTACCAATCGCGAGAAAGTCCGTGTTCAAACCAGTACCGCAGATGTCTCCCAACACGTTTCGTTCGAAAGTTAACCCACAACCACATGGCGTTGATGCTGAGGCGCCTCCAAGCTCAATCGAGAGTTTCTCGTCTCCGAAGCGTGACGATAAGGGGAGACGGAGAGTGGTGGAAGATGACGAACTTGGGAATGATTCGTCCGATGACGACCAGGAACGTAAGCGTGGGCGCGGGCGGAGAGGAAGGAGGATGACGGACTCAGAACTGAGGAAGCGAGGGAAGGAGCTGTTCGATCAAGCCTACAACAAGCGCGAAAAGCTCAACACGGCGAAACGACTGAAGAACGTCGATGATATCATGAAAGCGTGGCATCCGTCCTCACCCCCGAATGGGATGTCGTTGCCCAGCACTGGCGAGGTTGACAATGCGATAGCATCAGCAGTGCAAGAAATGGAGGATGCATATGTGGATCTTAATGGGGACGGAAATAGCACGACGTTGGATACTCCGGGACATAGCGCTGAGAAGCTGTTGACGGAAGAAGCGAGGGAGCGTTTGCGAATTGAGCTCCGTCGGGAGGAAGAGGAATCCACACAGGAAGCGATGTTCGATCACCCGACGAATGGCTCTCCTAACAAGAAATCTGAGCACAAGGGTGCTGTTGGTGAGATGTTTCTCAATCCCGGGCCGTCCAAGGTGACCGACGTTTCGTGGATGCCTTTCCTCGGGAAATTCAACTGATTTGCTGTTTAGAATTCTCTGTTTTCTGGGAAAATGGACGACGCCGAGCACGTTGAACACCCCTCTGCAGAACTTCAACAAGCCAGTGTCATCGTCCAGGCCAGCCAGGGTCAGCGGCATGAAGATACAGACGTCGAAGCTTTGAAACCGGTCCAACAAGCAAGCTCCCCAGCTCGTCGAGTCCCCAACAACCTGGTACGTCACCAGTTCTTCTCATTTCACCGGTAATGTCACAGTCCACCCATCTAGTCTGACTCACCCAAGAGAAGACTTGGCGAGGCTCTTTCTCTGCTCAATGTGAAGTCGGAAGAGATCCAGCGCCTCGAGCGCGAACTTGCTAATGAGCACGGAAATATGCAAAAGATGAAGGAAGAACTAGCCAAACTTCGACGTTCCCCGGAGGGGTCCCCACGACCGACTAGTGATGACCTCGCTTCTCGAGAAGCGGAGCGTGTTCGGTGGTCCCAAGACCGGTCCAAGTGGGAAACTGACTGTGCCACGTGGGAAACGCAGCGCAAGGAGTGGTCCGAGGAGCGCACAAATCTTTCAGAGCGCGTTGTTGCGTTGTCTGAAGTGGCTGCACGAGCTGAGGAAGACACAGCAAAGTGGCAACAATTACACTCACAGTGCTCGGATTTGGAAGCTGAGCGGGTTGCGTGGATGAAAGAACGTGAAAAGATGACCGATGATATAGCTCAACGGGTGGAAGAGCTGACCGTACTCACGAGGCGTTGCGACGAGTACAACCAAGCCAAAATCACCTGGGCCACAGATCAGACAAAGTGGGAAGCTGAGAGAGACGCATGGGCTGAGGAGAAAGTGGGCTGGGAGTCCGAACGTACGGCGCTGAGAGAAGAACGAGAGGCGTTGTCGCAATCTGTTGCAATGCTGACGGCTTCAGTCGAGGTGGTGACGGCTGCCAAGGTCGTCGCTGAGAAGGACCGCGATTTCTTCCGTGAACAATACACACAGGCGTCTGGATTTGTTGGCTCGGTTAGTGCGGAGAACGTCGAACTGGAGAAGAAAGCGAAGATTGCCGAGGGACAGGCGCAAGAAGGAGTCGCGATGATAAAGGCGCTGTTCGAGGTATGTTATCCAGCTCACCACTAGGATGTGCTCACACAACCACCCCAAAGAACCGTGTCAAAGCCCTCCGAGATGACATACGCCGTTGGAAGAGCCTGGCAGAGCTCTTGCAGGAGAAAGACAATCGGACAAATGACGAAGTTCGCTTGCGAGCGGCGCAAGCCCCTGAGCTGGAAGAGCGCTGCAGGCGCCTCGCCGGCGAAAATAGCTCCTTGGAGATGGACCTTCGGAAGCTGGGCCAAGCACAACAACGAGTTGCTGTCCAGCGGAACAAACTCTATCACAATGTTCTGATGCTCAAGAAGGAGAGGGCATCCCTCAAGTCAAAACTTTCACAGCTCGTGAAGGCGGCTGGTACCAGCACTCAGGAAACTTCGAATCCTGTGCCCGAGGACCAAACCGCCCCGTTGCCCGAAGATCTCGAAAGTATGGAATTTAATGACATGGATATTCTGCTGGACCCTTTGCCACAGTCGGGGGAAACTAGCTTCGACGATACGTGGTTTCCATGTATGTGGCGTCCGCAATTCAGGGATCAGTGCCAGCAAGTATTTGATAGCAAAGAGGTGCGCCTGACTCTACTTCAGGAATGAATTCGGTAAACATTTGCTCACTGTGATAACTAGGATTTGGAAAAACATCTCAAAGAACATTTTCGTGATTTAGCGCAATAGCCCACATCGCTTTTGGCTTTGGAGGTTCTACACTACACTACCCCCGGCATTTTCTGTCTTTTTTTTTTTTACATATCTGCTGTTGTATCACTGACTTCATTTGGGTTCACGGGGTGGAATGCAAAGGCAAAGCTATCATAGTCACTTTCATACCCAGGTGACGGGTGTATGATAGAGCCCTGTAGTAGTTCATACCTCAGGGGTTCATATCTACCTATTTCTAGTTTCCCGTATCTTCCTTCGGCTTTTGTAGTGCTGACTTTCATCATTGTCGACGTGTTATAGTATCCTCACTGGCAGTTTCCTTACGCTGTAGAGTCCGGTGTACATGAGTGCTAGTGACTCGAAACTCCAAGAGTCGGCGATGCGGCACTGCAATATCTTACGCCCTTGAACTTACGAGCGGGTAAAGACTAGTCCCGCCCAGCTGTGGCGGCCCTCTTGATTCTTGCTTCCTTCTCAGAGGTGATCACTAATAGTCAAGTTATAGTTTGGTTCAGTCCCCAATAAGGCTCCTACAAATTCCTCCGACGATTCTTCGAGAATCAAGATCCGAAGTCTTGAATCTGGCACCTATAAAGTCCTACATATCCCCCTCCCTTGTTCGTTTCCAGGGTCTCCAGTTCAACCATCTCAAACATTGTATCAGAATCATGGCTGTCTCGGAGCCCCTCAGAGCTGGAAGACTCGGCGCCCTTTTCTTCTCCTTCGTGTTCTCTGTCATCGGTGGTTCCGTTGGACTGAACGCCTTAGTCAAGTACGTCAAGGCCCACTAATTTGTTGCCTTTTTGATTCTGATCCACGTGAAAAAAAAAAAAAACTGTAAGGTCTAACCAAGAGCGTTCTTTTATCCGCGACGCAGCCCCTGTAGGAGCCAGTGTAAACATCAACGTACATGGTAAGTAGTCGAGATCAAGTCTGAGTGCTAAGTTACGCTAGGTGTACTGATAACGAAACCCCCTCAGACGTTTTCTCCACGGGTGCAGTCATCACCACCGTCTGTGCCCTTCTTGCACTCCTCTCCGGCGTCTTCTTCACCTTTACGTGGTGTCCCGTCAAAGATAAACGCTTCTGGTTCAGATTCCAGTCTTGCGCGTTGTTCTTCTGCTCGATCTGGCTGCTCGCGACCCTCATCCCATACGATTACTTTTTTGCCAATCGGGAGGCACAAGTGACCGCTTCGTTGGGCGGCGTGCCAGTTCCAGCTAGCCTCATTCAAAACATCGAAGAGGCCCTTGGTGTCACTTCTGTGTACAAAGACATTTATTATCGTGAGCCAAACCCATTACCCTCGGTGCACGGCCTCTAATTATTCGTGTTACAGTGAGGCTAGTCGCGGTGTTACCTTGGTTTGCACTCCTCTTCTCGGTGATTGCAGGTGTAGTTCTGCACTTTGCGGCTCGTCGTGTAGGTGATGCTGCAGGCGGCTATGACGCTACATCCAGCGCCTTAGGAGCCGAATACGGAGAGAAATCGAAGCCCAGTGAGCCCGATGGCCAGGCGTGATGTCATACCCTGCAGTAGCAATTACCGTTACTACTAGGAACCATTCAAGGCAGATACATACGCACCGTTTAACTGATGATTATACTGTTTTGACATGTCTTAGCTCCAGTTATACTGTGTTTCTTCAATGTACAGGTTGTAACCGCGTCGAGGTCAGGTGGCATGATTGGTGGCCGCGCATGAAAACGTGGGTTATGGCGATAACAAAGCAAACGGTACAAACTACACGTCAATGTGCCCCACATTGGTACAAACTCTACTGGATACAGAACCCAACATTGGCGAAATCCTTCAATCTGAAAGCATCCAGCGAAAGACCTTTCCCGACGAATCACCCACCCATAACGTCTCCCTACACAGCGCTCTCAGATTAGCCACGAAAGCAGAAGATACGGCGACACAAGCGCTCACCCGACGAATTTGACAGCCGTGGCAAAGGTAGACGTGCTCTTATCAGCCTCGAGGTCCCTGACCTTGAGGAACTCCCACTGAGCCCGACCGTCTTTTGGCGCTCCATGTGCGTTCCACGTATGAAGTGCGACTGACCCGTCTGTGTGGCCGGTCGCAAGGATGCCTAGATGACAATACTCGCGCTCGTGAAAGGCAATGGAGGTAACATAAGGCAAAAGCGAGCGAGGCATGCTTGATGAGAGGTCCAGTTTTGCAATAGGACGTGCATTGATGGTATGTAGCCACAAGCGTTTCGCAGAGCACGTCGCAACGTATCCCTGTCTCAACGGTTAGAAGACATGCAAAGAATGACTCATCTCGACTGTTTCAACTGACCGTGGACTCGTTGATGGAGACGAGGTGTACCGCTGAGTTTTCGATCGGATCGTCTCCGCCAGCGTGCCAGATCGATCGAACGTATAGACCCCGATTCAAATCCCAGAGTATCGCACTGCCGTCCGAGCTCCCACTGATCGCTATCGACCAAGATCTTGACGCCTCAACGCAAACCACAGGACCACTGTGTTTGCGCAAAAGATGGACGAGCGACAGCGAGGGTTCTTGACCTTTGCGAGATCTAGCTGTCGTCGAGCCCACGAATGGCGATGTCGTCAGTATAGGTGCATGAGAAAGGCGCCAAAGGCGCACTATGGTGTCGCTTGACCCAGTCACTAGGGTATCTTGGTCCGCAAATGCGGCACAAGTGGGAGTGACAGCTTCGATCGTTTGCACAACCTGGAATAGCAGCATTGACCATTACCTTAAAATGTAAAAAGGTGGCAGGAACTTTACCGTTCTATGATGAAGTACCCGGAGAGCACCACCCTTGTCCCATTGGACCTGTTCGTCAGGTCGCGTTGCGGGAGAGAGGAGACCTTCAGACATTGGAACCACTTTGCCACTTTGGTCCGTTGCTATGCATGCGACAGGCCCATCGAGTACCACTGTGACGGTATGAGCACATTTCAGTGAATTAATTTCGTCATCACCTTACGTTTCAGTGGTCGAGGGTCCCTTGTCAACGCCAGCGCATCCTCCGGCACTCCTTGTGTGACTCGCGCTGGGAGACTGAGGCTCCCCTGCAAGTTTCGTGGGGGATGAGGCAAATTGAAAAGCTTGCGAGGCGTCTGGCCAACTATTGATCCCGTAAGCTATCGTCAGGGGATATAATACAAACGCCATTACAGTTGTGTATGATGCCGATCGTAGCTTCACGTTCAAGAGGGTCAATAATCTTGTCGAGATCTGTGATGCTCGTCATGGTGAACGTGTTCTGATACTCGAGAAATCAACTTGCCTATTGCACCCTCGTAACTTAGAGGATGGAAAACGTTCAAGGAGTCAACATCACGTTGCTTGCATCCCCAGATGAGGTCAATCCATGCCGGAAGATTCTCGCTGACATAGTGACTCTCCAAAGCCTATAAAAAGAACGCAGAGGTAAGCGGGGAAACGGAGTATCACACGAACGGAGATGCCACTGACTCGACGATGCATGTGTACAAATAGAAGTGCGTCTCCGTTGGCCCACGGAGGCAGCTTCACGTCATGGATTTTCTCACCTGAGGTTGGCGATACACCAAAGTCGAGGTTGGATGAATTTTCAAGGAATCTGGATGGTGCGTCAGACACGTGTCGTGTGTTTGCTGAGATAAAGCTTACTCTGGACATGTAAAGAACTCAGGTATGAGCTCTCGAACGTCTCCTCTGACGTCTTGTGAAGCTGACAGATATGCCCTTCCCACGTCGCTATGCACGGTGGTCAGCAACGCACAGAAGACAGCCCTCAACTGAAAGCGTACATGAAAAGTCTATCCGGAAGATCCCAATCTCCGCCCTTTGAAAAAACGATAAGTTCCCGGTAAGCGAATTTTCATTTTCTCAATAGTAACATACCTGTAGTGTTTTGAACATACTTGTATAAGGCGCCATGCGGATCAAAAAGTGGCAAACGATCATGGACCTGGAGTCGACAAAAAATTACTGCACAGCACCGAGTTGGTTTTGGAAAAAATAACAACGTACGAGCTAAAATGAGTACCATAGTGAAATGGGTTCTCCCCAATGCTCTGCAGGTTGTCATACCGACTCTCGGCGATGTCACGTCGGTTGGGCGTAAGAGCTCCCATTGGTTTTGTCAGACTACAGAGAAAGGGAATCGAACACAGAAAGCACGGGATGTGAGATGTCACTTACTCTCGGAACGAATCAGGAGAGGACAAATCCAAAATATCCGAGGTATAGTCCTTCAAAACCCAGGCTGTTTCGAGGCCATGCTCAAGCAGACGCTGTCGTCTAAGAACAAGAACACGTACGGAGAACTGGATGTTGTGTTGCATCGCTCGGTGTGCGTCCAGAAAGTTGGTTCAAGATACTAAGATACGCATACTATTTGCCACGTATGAGCACACATAGAGTGATGGCAAGGCGAGCCCACTCACGTTACTTATCTCCCTGTTCTGCCACTGCTGTTGGGCGGTTGATAACGCTCGTTCATGAGCAGCGGCTGACGCCCTTCCCTTGGGCATCGCTATGCTCATTTCTCGCAACACAAGGCCCAGAATTGATCCATGCTGGGGTACCGAATGTCGCGCTATAATGGCTTGCAGTCTCTGCGATGTTGCATGACGACGAACGCTATCCAGGAAGACGGCCAACAATGTCCGACTATCTTTGAAGAAGATTTCCAGACTAACAACTTTCGTCGACCCTGCCCTCGAAACAAACAAAGACCAGAACTCACGCGACTTCTCTGAAGAGGAATGACTTGTTGGAAAACCCGGCAATCTGCTCGAGTGACCTGCCGTCATATGAGTACGCCTCAGCTCGGAAGACGAAACTAAAAACATACCACCGTTGGGCTCTCTGGGGACTGCGCAAATGGGGGGTACTCCCAGCAACGAAGAACAATCCCTTTGGAGCAGCAATAGCATCTATCAATTCGCCGACGTCGTTCTCTACCAGTCCATCCAACACATATAGGTGACTATGACCGAAAATGAGCAAGCCGGCTAAGAGAGGAAAATTCAGTCACGACTTTTGCGGAAGAAAGGTTTACGCACGGTAGGAGTCCACTCCTGAAATCCGGGATATCGTGCTTACTGCCTCGATGACGTCTCCTGGCTCTAGTTCGTGTCTTACTCGGCGATGTTTGTCTTCGGCAACTTCTTCTGCTAGAACATTGCCATTGTCTTCAGAGAATGTCTCTGAATCATCCTTGATCGAGGTCTCCATTTGCAAGGTGGATGAGATTTCCGTGTCTCTCTCGGCGTTTGTTGTTAGACTGTTGGTTTCTATCTGATGATTGGAGTAAGGCGACTCAGAGATGGGCTCCAACTTGTTACTGAATAGCTGTCAAAGAAAGTTGGGCTGAGCACGATGGATGACATCTCACCGTGTTCTGTGAGGGCCCTCGGTCTCATCCAGACGCCAAGTCCGTTCAGGTGCAAGATTCGACCATACATCGCGTTCCGAGCCTACTCCCAATATCCCTTCGCTAATTGCGATGACACGCCGGCGACGCTCATGCCTGCAAAACACAATGAGTGACACGGTTGAGTTGAAGTAGTGCGCCGTACATGTCAATAACAGATTTTCGATATCGTTCCCTCTCGGAAACTGCGATCGTATTTCTCCATTCTTCTAAACGGATTGTGTTCTTGCGCAGTGTTTCTTCTTGAACGGCTGCAAGCCTACTAGTACTAGAGGAAATCGTTACAAGAAGGGCTGGTAGCTGTGATCCTGGCTTAAGGATATCCAACATCTAGTTGCGAAAAGAGTCAGGCGGGACGAATCAAACGGGAGATGGTCGACTACCTGCTGCTTCTGAGTGCTCAATACATGATTGCCCATTGCTACCAATGAACCGAAATGTGCGAGTTGCGTTGATACATTCGCGTCTTGGTTCTCTGGAGGAGAAGACAAGAGGCACTCGATGAGTATCTCCGTCGTACTTTGGAATTTGAACACTTGGCGGAAGGACGAGTTAAAGCCATGGAGATCGATCAAATCTCCCAAAATACGCTCGACGACACGCTTTGAAGGACCTGCATTTGAGCAGATTTCAGCGACCGTTCATCGATGTCAAATATGAGCTAACCTTGAATATGCCGATCCGAACACGCTAGCAGACCTTGACGAAGAGCTGCCAGAATGACAGGAAGCACCTGTGGACACCTCACGGTCTGTGAAGCGGTCTTCGAGTGAGTACCCTCCTGGGCAGGCTGAAGCAGCAAGTCGAGAGCAGCCTCATGGATGCCATCATCCCAAATCGGCGGAAGCACCTTCCTCAGCAAAACCCAGCCGCTCGCTAGCTCGAATTTCTTCCCAAAGGATGAAGAAGCGCCAAAAGCAATACCAGTGATCGCGAGGACTTGACAAGCTATACCAGGAGACGGCTCAGCTCCGAGCCAAAGCAAGGTGATACGCGCAACCGGCAGGACTTCCGCAAACTTTGCGTACATGGCTGGGATTCGCAAGAGCGATACGACCGCGTCCAGAACCTGTCGTGCTTTATCATGGCTATTACTGCAGATGAAGGATGCTCGTGGGGAAGGGAGGACAGTATTTGCTACAAATTTATCATGACGGACGTCGTCCTCGCACGCTGAACAAGATTTACGTACCAGTCGCAAGGTTTGCTGAGATATATGATACGATGGGCCTGATGGCATCGGCGGCCGTGAAGTGAGCTTGTGTAATAACAGCCAGTGCATTAACAACATGAGGAACGGTCTCCGGAGGGTACCACGACGATTGCAGGGCAAATAGTAACCTGCGTATGATGCTGAGTTTTAACAAAACCCTGGCATTGTATTTCCTGTATCGGCTGGCGCGCAGGAGGAATGCGAAGTGTTCAAGGTGTACTCGCTGGATGTCTACAGTTGTCATTGACCAAAGTTCAAAGTCCAAGGCAATGGCACGGTATGCGACCGTGTTCGTAACAGTAGAGAGACTTCATAAATGGCTCATCAGTCATTCCCAGGAAATAACACATAAGTAGGTGTCCTACTCTGGTGATCGGAAACTGAGCCCGAGAAATTCGAACAATGTCTCGAGGGATGTCATGTTTATCAAGCGACTCTTTTGGAAAAGAATTCCGGCGAGTGCATCATAGCCCCCTACACCGATTCGTCACGAACATTCATTGCCTAGTTAGAGCTTGGGACTCAGCATGCCTACCGATTCTTTCCATATCCTCTGAGTTCTGCCAACAGTTCCGCAGGCTATCGCAAAAAATGGCGATGGTCCGGGACAACTCGTGCGGTGTCTTATAAAGTGGATCACGAACATGAAGTAGGGAACATATGGTAACTCTTACCTCTGCCAGAGATACTAGACGAAGGGTTAACTGGGCACCTCCGATACTCCATAACGCGAGATCCAACGGCTGGCATGGGATGGCGAGAACGTCTCCGAAGGCTGCGCAGCTGCCCTTGTCCTGAATGATCAAACGTGGGTGAGCATCCAGCGGAGCAAAATCAGGGATATCATAAGGGACAATCTTGCATAGGATCGTGGCTTCGTTGATCACCGTGCCATCTCTGATCGCCTTCTTGAGGTATGTGTCCCGAGAGGTGGACCCAGAGCCAGCCATATGCATGTTCAATGAGGTCGAGGCTTCGTAGGTCAGAAACCGAACAAGGGCCTTGTCCTGAAAGTTGCCCTGATATCTAGGCCCCAAGTGATGGATGAATCTAGGTAGTTCGTCATCTGGACCTGATTAGCAACCGTGGAATGCGCATTTAAGTGTCAATTACCTAGAGGTGTAGAAAAAAGGTAGGCTGAAGAAATGCACCAACTGGAGGTCCTGTTTGGCGTTTTGTCACCTAAGATGAATTCCCCGATGCAAGTCTCATGGATCTTGGGATACGCCCAGTCAAGCGATTCACTGAGGACGCCATCTATAAATACTCCTGGAAAGATGATTAAAATGAGGGACAGCCCATGACGTTACCGAACGTACGAACGGCAGGCTGAGACGCCCTATGTGGGTAGTGTACAAGGGTAATGTGAGTCCAGCGTGAAGTTGTCATTCGCGATTTCGAGAGAATCGAGGCCTCTCGACGGGTGCTCGTTCTTAATGCAAGTGCACCGTCGCTGTCCATGCTTAGTTCTATAGCGTAGTGCGGGCCGAAGGAAATGCTGAATATTCTATGGGCCTCAGATGGCATTCTTTCGAACCACGCCCATAACTGTGCAATACAAGTGTAGTAGATGCCACCAAAAGGTCTTCAAACACTTACCATAAACGTAAAACCAGAGGTTGGGAGTGTCTTCCAGCTGCCGAGGGACAGCGTTACGGCAGATGTTGCTTGGAGGATGATATGGAGAGGCCATCTGGACCTCAAGCCGACGCGGATGAGATCAATTACCTCTGGATCCAATGTCTCATCCTCTTTCACTGCGCACCTCAACAGCCGCCGAACGTCCTGAGTGGACGCACCCATTTCGAATAATCGCTTGAGGATCTTGCAATGCAACCGACGTTCCGAACCTCGCTGGTCCACTGTAGTAGATATGAAATGGGAAAACATAGGCGTCAAGATGCCTAACATGCTCAAGACCGCGAGGTTGCGATGCGATGACTGGGTGAGATGTTCCAGAATTTTGTAAACTACGAGCCGTAGGGAGCTGTCCGCTGCCAGAGAGCCAGATACGAAGTCCCAAATGATTTTAAAGACATAGGGGAGGCGGACAGTGCCGAGCGATGGCGCAAATTCTAAGAAGTGGATGTCCAATTCTTTGATATCATGGGAAAATGTTTGCAATGTCACGAACAAGTCAACTGGAGCGAATTCATGGACAGATAGGGAGAGAAGGCACCCGAGTGCCTTTTCAGATGTGACAGGATGTTTGAGAAGCGCTTGAGACGCGTCAGACAGAGCTGTGTAGCCGACATACTCCTGGATCCGTAAGGTTAGGAACGAGTTGGTATGTTTCGTACCTCCTAACTAACCTGGAAGAAGCTCAAATTAACCGGGTGTCCATCCAAAGTTTTTGACGTGACCATGAACGCGAGTTGCATGCAGTCAAGCACCTCTTGAGTAGATTGGGGGTTTGACAATGCAGATGGGGTAGCTGGGGGTAACGTTGATAGGACATGCATCAAAACAAGAAACCCGTCCGCTTCACGAAATGCATCCAATACCCCGGGGCTCGCCCAGACCAGCGAACTAAGTTGCCGCAGGATCTACAACATGGGCCATGAGCTCGAAGAAGCGCGATTCGCGCAGGACATGTCTTTACCGTGATCCTGGACTGGGTGTCCTCTGCGAACTTCAGTTCCTCTACCGTATACTGCACCTGATTTGATCCAGGGCTTCTCTCAGCGTTCACGCTGGGTATATTAGCCCCGCCGTCACCTTGCGTGTGAGGGGTGGTCTCGTGAGCCAAGTCATGGAGATGTCGAAGGGGTGTCAGTAGCGATCTCAGCATTTTTTATGGAAAGGAAGTATGTAGGTCTCTCAGAGGTTCAGCATGTTGCGCGAGAAGCAGTATTGGTTGTAAAACACAAGCACAGGCAGACGCGGTGGAAACACGCAAC
The DNA here is from genome assembly GCA_014904945.1 of Gyrodon lividus. NCBI lineage: Eukaryota > Fungi > Basidiomycota > Agaricomycetes > Boletales > Gyrodontaceae > Gyrodon > Gyrodon lividus. The sequence continues at coordinate 588,279 of MU127430.1, forward strand.
TTGGGTGCGACTACTAGTAGTTGGTTACCTTTGCTCAGTTTCCCCTAGTCCGAAACTGGGAAGTCCGGCGCCGGATTGCGGATTGTTGTGAGAGCCGTCGGCGTGAAGGCTTCTGATAATTTCCTTTTTATGGTAGAGACTCGGCCCTCTGAATCCACGAATCCTCCTCACTGGGGAGACCGTTCAGTACATTTCCAAGCCGTCAAGTATCGCAATGTCAGGAGAAATCTTGAATTCTACGATTACAACATTGAGATACATCCGATCTGGAGTGCCTCCAGTCAAGTTACTTCCTGTTCGCGTTGATGATATCTACAAACTCAGGCTTCAGCGATGCTCCGCCAACAAGGAAACCATCAACGTCAGGTTGGGTAGCTATGAGTCAATGGTAAGAACAATTATCATCACAGAGACTGTTCTAGCAGAAGCAGACTCACCGAGTTCATTGCAGTTCGCTGCAGTAACACTACCACCATAGATGATCCTCGTGTCGTCAGCAACTGCCTGAGACACATGCTCCTTCAAGAATTTACGGATATCGTAATGAGCCTCTTGGGCCTGTGCAGCGGTGGCGACTTTGCCTGTGCCTATTGCCCACACAGGTTCGTAGGCAATCACGATGTTACTATAACAGGAGGTCGGTTCAAGTAATTGATGTGAATACTGGGGTTGGTAATATGCGTACCTCCAGTAATTCTCCTCCTTGAGTACGTCAAGTACAGCTTGAAGCTGGCTGTTGACGACCTCAGTTGTCTTGCCAGCATCCCGCTCCTGGAGGGTTTCGCCGACGCAGAGGATGACCTTGAGAGACTGGTCCAGAGCAGCTTTAGTCTTGTGGCCGACCACCTCAGAATATTCATGGAACAGCGTGCGACGTTCAGAGTGTCCTGATTTGTTCATTTATCGGAAGATAGATAAATGCAAGGGGAGGGAAATATACCAAGGATGACGTATGGAATACCGGCGTCGACGAGTTGGGATGGGCTGAGAAGATATCGGTAAAACTTCCAAGAACAAGCAGCTTTCTTTGAGTTGACCTTATTTCACCGGTGAATGCGCCTGATGTCTTGGAGTAGCAGTTTTGGGCGGCAATTTTGATATCCTTGCGGAGGACATCCTTAAGGGGGATGAGGTACAGCGAAGGTGGTGCGATGACGACCTCTACCGCCCTCTGGCTTTCAGTCCTGCGATGGTAGGATGTGTTTTAGTTAGGACGCACCCGTTGATGGATCTAAATCAGCATCGTTCAGGACTTTGACGATCGTCTTCTTCTGCTCCACCGAGCCGGGGTTCATCTTGAAGTTACCACCGACGAAGAATTGGCGAGGCATCGTTGCTGACTTGGTGTTAAACGTTGAGCTCTGGAGAGTAGGAATGGAAAGTGGTGTTAGAAAGGCCGAAGAGTGTGATGACTCTGGTATGCTTTTGGAGGCATACCACATCGGAGCAATCAGATACGAGTGAACGTCAAATTACCAATTTGGTACTGACATCGGGACACACCGTGTCGTGAATCCGATCGCGGGGGTACTCGGGAGGGACAAGATACTAGGAACTGTACATCATCACTCGGTACATTCTACCGATCCAAAAGTAAGATCAAAACAATCTGCTGGTCCCCTCAACCCCTACAGTCTAAGGAAAGCTGGGCGCTGTCATGTAGTGGCCATCAGCAGCCCACCAGAGCAAGAGAATTAAGCACCCTAACGCCTTCCTGAGATCGTCGAACTGGAATAGGGGGCGAAGAAGCCACTCAACTGCACTAGTAATGCTGGCGAGCCACACGGCCACAGTCATGGGTGCTGTTGTTTTCCAATGAACCTCCACTTCTCCAACGTAGCCAGAGTCAGGAGAGCCCTGCACTTGCCCTCTGCGAACACGAGTGGGTGCGCTAGCTGTCAAATCAACAGCTCGTTGATTTCCACGGGGCGAAGCGACCCGAAACACACGAGAGGTAGTCGAGAGTAGAGTAGAAAGAGTTCGAGATATTTGATAACTTTTCTGCAGCACCATGCCATTTTTTAGACCGCATAATAAGGCTCTCAATGGTTGTACATGTCAGGACCCCGCGCTCTCGAGTCTCGATGCTTTGAATGGACCCGTTATGGCAAAAGCTTTTAATCCTAACATTTACAAACAACGTCCTGCAAACTTTCGTCACCGCCAGATAAATACTTGAAATATTTCTCAAGGCTTGCGCTACTGCGAGCCATGTCGGCGGATACACTCGGAAAGCGTAAATATATGGACGAAGACACACATCGAAACACAGGGCATGGGTGAGTGCTTCGCGCAAGGGAGGCATGCAATGGCTCTAACACGATCTCAGGTCTACTCTCTTCGTGTCCAATCTACCCTATGATGCGACATCGACAGATCTTCAAACTACTTTCTCCGATATCGCACCTGTACGCTCGGCATTTGTAGTTCTCGAACACGGTACAGGTACTTCGAAAGGTGTAGGATATGTCTCCTTCTCGATTAGAGAGGATGCACAAATGGCTTTCGATACCATCACGGCGGACGGCATCACTATCAATGGAAGAAAGCTACGAGTACAGTGGGCTGATATTAAAGTGAATATTGTGCATTTGCCTGTCTCACTGTTACTCACTACCTCTCTAGCCAAAAAGCAACGGGAAGGACCGCCCCGAGGCTGATGTCGTGAAAAGCGAAAGGAATAAACGTGTCATAGAAAGCTCATCCGGAAACAACGTCAATGATCCTCTTGCGATTCGAACAATCATCCTGTCCGGCCTGCCGTCGACCGTCGACCAGAAGACATTGTGGAAGAAACTTCGCAAGCTTGAGGGTGCGGAGAAAGTGGATTGGCCAGCGAAGACTTCTGGAGGAGAAGATCCATCGACAGGCAGGTGCTCTCATCTCTGTTTGTTTGTTCTTTCACGAAACTGGCACATCCAGCAAATGTTTTATTCACCACGTCTAGTCTTGCCCAAGAAGCCGTCAGTAAACTGCATGCACACGTTTTCAAAGGCAGCCTACTTTCTGTTACACTCAAGAAACGCCTCGACAATCTTTACAAAGCCCCTGCTAAAAGTATGCACCGATTTGTACGCGTAATCTACGTATCCTCATTGTCAGCTTCAGAAGCTACTTCTGCAGCCCTGCCAAGCCGCGCCAGTCGTCTCATTGTTCGAAATCTCCCTTTCGATATCACCGAACAAGACCTACGAGCGATTTTCCTTCCCTATGGACCCATTTACTCGATCCACATCCCATTAGCGAACGTAGATGTCACAAAGGCGGACGCGGACGCGAACACACAATCCTCATCACCTAAGACGACCCGCTCAAAGGGATTCGCTTTCGTCTGGATGCTCAGCAAAAAAGACGCCGAAATGGCCTTGAAGAAATGTAACGGGATGAAGGTTACGGCTGGGATGGCTAATGACATCGTGTCGGACAAGCAGAAGAGAAAGAAGCAGAGACGGGAGGAGAAGAAGCTTTCCCAGACTATCAATGCGGAGGATGGTGAGGAGGGAGAGGCAGTGGAACTACCTGAACAATCTGGGAGTGGGAGCAGAGAGCGCGTGATAGCTGTCGACTGGGCTCTCAGTAAGGAAAAGTGGGAGGAAGAGAAGGTGAAGCTCGGAGAGGCTGGTGAAGATCCAGAAGCCGACGTGGAGATGAATGAACCAGAAGGCAGTGTGAACAGAGGTGAAGGTAGCACCGACAGTGAAGATGAACAACTGGGACTCCGTGCTGATGGTTCAGGCGACGAAGATGAGGACTCGGAGGATGACGATGAAGAAGGCGAAGCCGTACCGTATAAACGCGATAGCGACGATGAATCGCCAAAAAAAGCGCAACTACCCCACACCGATACCGGAACCACGCTCTTCATTCGCAATATTCCATTCACAGCGACAGAAGACGAACTACGAACGCTGTACGCTTCTACCTTCTGCTCAGCGTACTTTATATGCTCACTCAGGCATAGATTCCGAGCCTTTGGACCCCTGCGATACGCTCGCATCGCGGTCGATCCAGAGACAGAGCGTTCTCGAGGAACTGGGTTCGCATGCTTTTGGAACAAAGAAGATGCAGACAAGGTTATCGAGCAAAGTGAGATGTTGCGCTTAGAGACCACGGGCAATCAGCCACAGGTATGCACACTCGCGAGTCCCGCATCATATAACCTAGTGTCTGACAAAATACAGCCAACAAAAAATCCTTTCGTACTTCCTTCCATTCTTACTCCTGATCCGTCAGCTAGTGCAGCGAAAAACCTCGTGTTAGATGGTCGCACGCTCGACGTTGTACGTGCCGTCACAAGAGATCAGGCAACGAAGCTGAAGGAAGAGGGCGAGAGAAGTCGAGAAAAGGCCGACAAGCGCAATCTTTATCTCTTGCGTGAAGGAGGTAAAATCGTCCCTCTTTGCCGTTTTTGACTATCTCAATATGGCCTTTCTAGTCATCTTCCCAAACACCCCTGCCTCTCAGACGATACCCCTAGTTGAGCTGGAGAAGCGAACGAACTCTTTCAATGCACGCAGGACAATGTTACGCACCAATCCCTCTCTTTATGTCTCCAAGACGCGCCTCAGCATACGTCAAGTACCGCTCTTCGTTACCGAACGAGTCCTCAAGAGACTCGCCATACACAGCGTTCGAGAGTTCAACGCAGAAGTGAAAAAAGGCTTACGAGCCGGTCTGAGTCCGGAAGAGCTGACAGACCCAGCCAAAGCGGAGGACCACGACGCCAAAACGGACATCAAAGAGGAGGACGATGGGAAACGGAAGAAACCCAAAACTAAACCGGAGCGCCTGACGAGCGTCAAACAGGCGAAGATCATACGCCAGGCGGATCGCGTCGATCCTGTCACTGGGAAGGGTAGGAGTCGTGGTTATGGCTTCGTCGAGATGCACACACATGCGGATGCACTGCGTGTCCTGCGTTGGGCTAACAATAACCCGGATATGGGCACGCTTCTCGATAAGTGGTGGAAGGAGGAGCTCGCAGACCTTCTCAAGAAGGAGAAGGCGAATGGAAGCCCAGACGAGGCTAGGATCAAACGGATCAAGGACGAGATGGAGACATCGTCCAAGCCTCCGAAGGGTGCACTGATTGTGGAGTTCTCCATTGAAAATGTTCAAGTCGTGCAGCGCCGAGCGGCACAACAGGAGAAGGTGGTCAGTTGATTCGATTTTGACACGTTGTGGGGAGGCTCATCACACTCTTATAGGTCAAATCACACAGTAATCGGAACAAACTTGTTCAAGGCAGCACGGAAGAGCCACCGTCCAAGAAGCGCCGCCTGTCATCTGCCAAGCTTGCAGCCGCTAAACAGGAGTCATTGAAACCTGGCAAGCTTATCGGGTCTGTCATTGGTCGAAAACGACGAGCACGCAAGGGTGGTAAGAGCGCTGGCTAGTGCCGGTACTCGATGTATCCTTGTCACAATATAATATGTACTTACATTCACCCATCCTGCAAACCTTTATGTTGGTAAATTAAAGATATGGATAACAGATTTAATCCCTCCTTGGTCAGACAAGAGCATTCGGCACAGTGGAGATCCGCACACTTCATTCATCCCTACCCCGCAAACTCTTTCAGGACTGCATTTCAAAGTACCACGGAGTTGAACGAGCTCAATCCGAGTTGAGATCAAGACTCAAGTTCAAGTTGGATGTTTTGGAATTTGTTGCCGACTTTCTTCGTCATGATGCTGGTTCGCCTTCGCAGAGGGCCGATTACTGCATCTGAACTACCTGCATCTGCAAGAACGCCCCCCTTACGTTCACGAGCGCTTGACGACTCTGTGGTGATCAGCTGAGAGCCCTGATTGGTGGACACTGACAAAAAGGACTATACTCAAATAAATAATGACTGTTGTTCGACAGTTGTTTGCGAAATACCAATGGGCTACTATCATGTCCATTGTTTATGTGACCGCCAACTGCCGAATACGTTGTACAGTACCAACGTTGTACAAGTTTCAACTGGCTGGCTCGATCTAATAAATTGTCCGTGGCTCCTCTTATCGAGCCAAAGGTGCGACCATCTCGTCTGAGCTCGAGCAGGCTGTAGCCAGCTTATCGTATGCATTCTCAGTCTCCAAGGCATCGGAACCCTCCCACTACTAAGGTCAGCGTGATCCGAAAAAAAAAACTTTGGGTCTCAATATTGTCAAGTCCGGGACTCCGAGTTCCATGTTCGCCGTTAGTCTCCAGGGAAGTCGTAGGTCCATATTGACAGGGTCCTATGGATATATCATTTGCGAGCGCGCAAAAATTTTGTGGTTGCTTAGTCCATCCCTCGCCCATCTTCAGTAAGTTGCATTGACCGACCAAGCATTGGGCCTGTATGATAATACGCTCAGTGTGCCACTTGCTTGATTTGACTTCTTGGTCAAATATAACTGCAGGTACCTTCCTCGTGGGCATATTCTGTGGGTCGCGTCTTCACATCCATCGAGTCTTACTGAACCCCCGATGTACTAAAGTCAACACCTTTTTGTCATGTACCAGTTCGCAACATACTATCGGACTAGTGCGTAGTTCCATTCACCTGTCGACTTAGAATGCTCACTCCCTTTGTCTCCATTGCAGAATTCAATGATCGGCCAATCATAAGGTTGGTCGTCCTCTCCCTCGAGTTTGACATTTGGACGTGCGATGCTTCTCAAATATATGATGTTGTTCCTGCTCATTCTAGATACGTTCCATAGCGCTTCGTGAGTGCCAGTCGCCTGAACCTTGGTATAATGGCCAGGTACTACATTCACAGAGTTATATGTGTGGTTTCGCAGTAGTTTTAACATCTTCTCGAAACTCAACATCTGGCAGTGTTACGAACTATGACAACCCAGCTGCTCTTGCAGGTTCGGTATGATGCAGCTGATAGGTTCGTGCTAATGTTTTCAAAGAGCTTGAATAGCCATATACTTTCACACCTATCGGTACCGCCCTTGCTGCTCTCGTCACCCAACTTTATCTGGACTACAGGTAAGCGTACAAGATGCCAAACCTCACCCTGTCGCATCGTCATGGACCATTCAGGTGTATGTTCCTGAACTACTTCTGTTGATGGACAGGACTTGAAATCACTCTAAGGTGTCCGAGCTGCCCATTGGTGCTCACTTTGTCGTCGCTTGGCTAGCTATGCAAGTCGTTGTGGATGCATTCATAAGTGGTAAGCTCGTCTAGAACGCCATGGCTAAACATCCCACAGGTGAGATAACGCAATGTCGGTATCCGCGACTCCGAGCCAGATGTACACTTGCAACGTCATCTACGACCACGCAAGCCTCCATACCCGCCAAGGTATTTGCAGGGTGGACTGGGGACTTGGCACTATGAAGGCCGCTTCCAGTACATCGCCATCAAGCCAGAGTCCTACATTAACCAAATCTGAAAAACTTGCAAAAAAACTGTCAAACCTTACCGTAAGTTTTTCGGTGTGGCTCACTTATCTCACTGCTGTGCTGCGGCTGTGCCACGTCAGATCTCCCGTCACGTGCCGCGGGGTTGCCTGCCCCTCTGCGTACGGATTACGTAAGCGGCCCGAGCGCGTCGACTCCTGTGGGCGCGAGTGGAGCCGGACACACTGACGGACGTCTCCATAAATGAGTGTGTCCTCGGAGAAAAATAAGGGACTGAACTGAAGCAATTTTGCTGCAGTTCTGCCAAATTGGCTGTAAAGTGCAGATAAGTGCGAACCTGGCGGGATCAAGTGAGATAGACCCAGATAAGCGAGCCACTCCGAAAAACTTACGGCAATTTTTGTAAGTTTTTTTGCAAGTTTATTAGATTTGGTACGCTAGGCACGCTGATCATCATCGCGGACCGGTTTATGTAAGACGGGTACAGTTCTCAATCGACTTATGTTCGCCATTCCTACTGGTCGCATATATACAAACGTAAGTGTTATTGGAGCAATGTGGGTCACCATTGACCAGGGTTTTCGACTCTCCTTGACACGCTCCTGACTCGTGAGGAATTGAAGGCACAAATGGTTGGGACCTATGGCATGGACCCAGTGGTGCGTCCTATTAGTAGGAGTCTCTATGTGCATTACTGATAGCACCTTCAGAGCTGTCCAATCGGTACGGAGACGACACAGGGCGCCATGGTACAATCGACCGGCATTCACCTACAAGCGCACACGCCCGTCCATGAGACTTGTGACCGGCCATCCTTCGCGGCCGATGACAAAGCTGGCGCGCCAGCGTTTTGAGGACAATGAGGAGGGGGGGACAAGGCCCCCCTCGCAAACGGACTAAAATGATCGTCGAATGATACTTTCATCGCACCATCAATCGCCTGACAGTTGCTTTCCTTGTGTTTAATTTGTCTTGCACAGTAATATTAATTGTTCGTAGTGATGGCATCTCCAAGGGTTTGGCTGGACCACCCCTACGACACAGCACTCCCGCTCCATCGAGAGCCTTGTGCTCTCAGATCGGGTTAGTATTCTTTGCCCACCGTTCCTTGCAGCACACCTATTCCGAGCCGCCGTCGAGCGCCCACACTTTTTCTCTAGTGCTACACCGGTTCCTTGTACCCCCACTCGCCAGTGCATCCATCTCCAAGATGAAAGTGCACCAAGTATTTGTATTTGGAGAGGTCATCAAACTTCTACACGCAGCAAGAGCAATACCAAAAACCGTTCACTTACCTCACACGCTGACCAGTTCCTGAAGGGTGACGACACGCCGCATGGTGTCGGAGCTATTGCCTGAGCTTAAAAGTTGCGAGTACGATGTACAGTAGTATGAACCTCACCTACAATGAAATCAAGGCTGTTAGCAAGTAGGTTATACTCGCCTCATTTACAGAACAGCGCAGATAATTCACCAGAGGCTAGGTTGGGAGGGCGAAACCATGTACTAATGGGCCAGAGGAACCTCAAGTAATGATTAGATCTACATACAACGGGCACTAGTGCTGTTGGTGAGATATGGATATGTATTGAGGTGACACCAGCCTGACATGGGCGTACATAATAGTTAAATTACCTGTCCCAAACCCCGCGGGCGTAAAGGTGTATTGCTGCAAAACTCGCCTTGTATAACAAGTAAGTGCTAAAACAAGACCTTGCGCTCCCGTTCTTGAGCCCTTCGAAGCGAACATTACGAATGCTTGTGTGTAAGGCGCGAAAGATGGATCAACGAATGACAGGGTATTGTCTTGAAGTCCAAGAAGTCACGGACTTTCCTGATAGTCTGCACCCCAACCTGCATCGTCACCGGCCGCCGTCACTGCAAACAACGGCACCCACTCCCCCCTCCTGATTTTACTACTTTCTCGCAGACGAGTTGGTTCAAGTTGCTCAAATGAATTGTCCTTACCTTGAGGCCTTGATGGTCGAGCCACGGGTGCGATCATCGGGTCTGAGGCTCTCCAACCTATAGCTCGGCGTACTTGTATGAAAAAAAGGGTCTGAATATACTGTATAGGATCGGGTTCCAGGTTTGTCGTTAAGTTTCGTATTATTGGGACCCTGATTCACTCAGGGTCCCCATGGGTATATGTATCCTGCCAGCAAGGAAACCTCTTAGTCCGTCGAGTTTGCCTCGAACCATCCCCCACTGTCCTCCCGTCGTGCAAGATAACCAATGATGGGCCTGTATGATGCTACGATCGGTGCGTCCCTTGCTTGCCAGTGATTTGACGTGTGATCGATCGACACGTCTGATCCAGGCACCCTCCTCGTGGGTATATTCTGTAGGTCACGTCTTTGCATCATCCACGGTGGTCTTGATAATCTTATGTCCCAAAGTCAACACCTTTTTGTACGGCCTCGTCACGTACCAGTTCGCAGCGTACTACCGAACGAGTGCGTAGTTCCATTCACCTGTCGACTTGAAATGCTCACTCCCGAATCCCCATTCCAGAGTTCAATGATCGGCCAATCACAAGGTTGCTCATTCTCCTCTCCCTCAAGGCGTTTACCATCTTGACATGTGATACTCGTCAGATATATGGTCTTGTTCCTCTTCATTCTAGACACCTTTCAAAGCGCTTCGTGAGTACCAGTCGCCCGGAGCTCGGTGTTGTGGCTAAGTACTACATTCACAGAGAAATATATATGGCGTGGTCATATACGTTCGCAGTAGTTTTAACCCCCGTCTTCTCCTTCTCAAAACTCAACGTCTGGCAGCGTTACGAACTTTGACAACCCAGCTGCTCTCGCAGGTATGGTACAATCCAGTCGATAGGTTCATACTCACGTTTTCGAAGTGGCTCCATGGCCGTATCCGTTCACACCCATCGGTACTGCCCTTGCTACCCTCGTCACCCAGCTCTATCTGGGCCACAGGTAAGTGTGCAAGATCCTAATTCGCACCGTGTCGCATTGTCATGTGCCTGTCACCGCAGAATTTGGTGCCTCGGCAACAGCAAGTTCCTCTATGCTGTGGTGATCTTGTTGGCAGTCCCTACCTTTGCTCTTGGTATGGCTTGTGGTATCAAGGCATGGATCATTCACGTGTATGTTCCCCTTATTATTCCTGTCGGTGGACAGAACTTAGAATTACTCTAGGTTGTCCGAGATACCCAGTATTACTCCCCTTGTCATCGCTTGGGTAGCCATACAAGTCGCTGTGGACACATTCATAACTGGTAAGCTTGTGTGGAACACCATGGCTGAACACCTCACAATCAAGTACCTTAGGCACGCTGATCATCATCCTCGCGCGCTCGCGGACCGGTTTTCGTAAGACGGATACGGTTCTCAATCGACTTATTCGCGGCGCCATCCAGACTGGCCTCTTTGCCGTTATTTTTTCCTTGGGCGACTTGATTGCCTTTGTCACTGTCCCGACGACAAACTTGTATGGCATGTTCGCCATTCCTATTGGTCGCATATACACAAACGTGAGTGTCGTTGGAGTAACGTAGGCCATCACTGACGAAGATTCCAAGACCCTCCTTGACACCCTCTTGACTCGTGAGGAACTGAAGGCACAAATGGTTGGAACCTATGGTATGGACTCACTAGTGCGTTCTATTGGTGGAGGTCTATGTACATGACTGATACCACCCTCAGAGCGATCCAATTGGCTGGGCACATACAGAGACAACTCAGGGTACCACGGTACAATCGACTAGCATTCAGGTACAGGTACACAAGTCCGTCCTTGAGACCTGCGACCAGTCATCCTTCGAGGCCGATGGTAAGGCTGGCGCGCTAGCGCTTTCATGACAATGACGAGGGAGGGGGCCAGGAGGAGAATACACACCCCTCATAAATGGACTAAAATTATCATCGAATTCGCACCATCAATCGTTTAGCATGCGCAGCTGCTTTCCTTTTGTCTAACTCTGATTTCCACACTAATGCCAATTACATGCATTCTCACGGATGAGAATACTCGTTTCTTACTTGTGGGTTTTTCACGATAGGATTCTGAGCGACTTCAGTGGTTATCCATAGATAAACGGTCGTCTTAGCTTGACATCACCTTCAATTTGATCTGTATATCATATCCTACTTTTCATTCCGCAGGCTACATCTAATTCTGCCATCGTTCACATTGATGACACCTCCAAAGGTTTGGCTGATCACAGGTGAATGTCTTCATCCTCGAAGGCAAGTACTTGTCACTCTGATAACAGCTAAATAGGCACCTCATCTGGTTTCGGACGTCGCCTTGTGGGCATCGTACTAGCCCGGGGCGACCGCGTCATCGCCACAGCCCGAACACTAGCCAAGATCGACGTCAACGACTCGGACTTTCTCGACAACCCCGAACTCGACCCAAATATCCACTGCGCAGAACTCGATATCTCTGCGGGCACAGATAATGTGAAAACCCAAGTCGATCTTGCTGTCCAAGCATCGGGGTGGGGCACTGTCGACGTGCTCGTCAATAATGCGGGGATGGGACTTCCCGCGTTCCTCGAAGAGGGGGGGTAAGTGATGTTGATGTCGTAACGACGTTCGTCGTGGCTTATGCGGCAGTCACGGTGGGCTCACATGGGTCGTACCGCAGGGCGGACAAGATGAAGCAACAGTATCAAACGAACGTCTTCGGGACGCTGGACGTCACCAACGCCGTGCTGCCCTACATGCGCCAACGTGAGTCTCCCCCGTAACGCGAGTGTTCATGGCCCCGGAGCTTTCACAGAGAAAAGTGGGACGGTCGTGGTCATGGGCAGTCGGAGTGGATGGAAAACAGAGATCAAGGTGGGCACTTTTCGGGTCTTTCTTTGGTTACTCGCTTCCAATGGTTCGAATTCGATAGGGACTGGGTGGGTTGTCGCCATGTGTTGGCGTCTTGATGTTGTTTACGTATCTCTTGCGCAGGTTTCTATGGTTCTTCAAAGGCCGCGATACACGGTAAGGCTGCTGGGGTACTCTACCACTCCAACTCCTCTCATGAGCAGTTTAGCCATCGCAGAAACGATGGCTCTCGAACTCGAGCCCCTGGGCATCCGCGTGCTCATCGTCGAACCAGGCGCATTCCGCACGGAAGGGATCTACGGCAACCAATTCGATGAGTCGAGGCCTATCTCTGATTATGACGAGGAGAGAAAGAAGGTCGGCGCGATGTTCTCAGCAACTGCGGGGAAGCAGCCCGGGGACCCAGTCAAGGCCATGAAAGCTGTCGTGGAAGTGGTTTGTGGGGAAGGACGTGCAAAGGGAAAGGTGGCCATTGTACCTTGTGCTAGGTAAGGACGCGGATAGGGATGTCAGGAGTAAGTGTGCACGGATGATTAGACATCTCGATGAATGGAGTGATGTGGTCGGAGACGTAGATTTAGACCAGGCCACCTCATAACAAGCGCACTGTATCTGTACTTCAAGCTCATCTCGGTAACCAAAACATGTACACCAACCCCTATTGAATTATTCCGGATCTAATACGGTCTCGAGGCTCTCTCGCACTACTACTGACAAACACCCCAGTCCCGGTAGAAATGGTGAGACTCAGAGTTTGTTGATAACAGGTGTATAGTTTGTATAGTTTGGGACGACCAGCAGGGAGGGTTCTTGGTGTGATCGAGTACACGAGTTACTCGTATACGCAAAGACATCAAGAACCTCAAGTCTGATTCCGCTCCCTTGAAGGGACGCCTTCCGGGTTCGGTTGACGCCTAGTAACCGCTGTATTAGAACGGGGGGATCGGATCGAGTAATCGCAACAGCACGATCAATCGAGAAGACGCAGAACTTCACAAGTTCGCCAAACCTTCACTTGCTGCAACTGGACATTACATCGAGTCCCGAGACCATCAAAGTAGTAGCAGATGAAGCCGCCAGGAAGTGGAGAACCATAGACGTGCTTAATAATGCGTGTGTCGGCATGCCTGGTCTTCTGGAGGAAGGCGGGTGAGTAGGAACATCACCGCGTCGTCCTGACGTATGATGACGCATGAGCTAGGATTCAGAAGATGATTGTGTAGTATGAAATTGACGTCTTTGGGCCGCTAAACGGCACGAATGCAATACTGCTATACATGCGAAAACGTAGGTTTGGAATGACTATATAACTGGGATGTTACTAACCTCGGAGGTTTTGACGGAGGAAGAGAAGCGGAACCGTCGTGATCGTGGAAAGCCGTTGTGCTTGGAGACCAGAGACGAGGTAGAGTACTCGGCCTTTATTCAGAGCGTTTGTTTGTTAGTATCTGTGCTGAATTCCTTGCGCAGGATCTGAGTAAGTAGCGGGTAATGATGTGGTTGCCTTGAGTGACCAGATATTGTGAGCCAGGATTCTATGGATCGGCAAAAGCAGCCGTTCAAGGTTAGTAATTCCGCTCCCTTGCGCCACCGTCATAGGTGACATCACATTCGTCCTAGCTTTGGGTGAAACACTGGCTATTGAGTTAGCCCCCCTGAATATTCGAGTGCTCATTGTCGAGCCGGGTTACGGAAGGGATATACATCAACCCATTCGATGTTTCCAACCCATACCTGACTATGAGAAGCAGCGAGCGGATCCTCTCGTCACCTGCAATGCTTTGGACGGGGAGCAGCCAGGGGATCCAGTAAAAGCGATGAACACCGTGGTTGAGGTGGTCCGTGGGGAGGGCGTGGCCATCGTACCTCGTCCTTGAGAGAGATGCAGAGACGGATATCCGGAATAAATGCGCAAGGATGGTTAAGCATCTAAACGAGTGAAGTGACGTGATCAGGGAAGTGGATTTCTGACCTACTTCGTGATCGCAGGTGTATGTCGTTACGAAGGAATGTAGTATCGTTCTACCAAGTTGAAAGTTGAACGACTCGGAGCTAGATCCTGCCAGCGTCAGCACACCCATGCATTTTGGGCATTGTGCATCGTGGTGAACAAGTAAAAGAAGTGACCCGACAAATTCCAACATAAGTGGTCTACCTACTCACGTGATGTACTGATACACTTGAAGAAATCGAATATACTTGTGCAGGATTTCCCAGAACCGTTTTGATGACCGTTCGACAGTAACTTGACCGAATCTTTGTTCGTCTGTCTTCATGATCCAGATGGAAGGTGTGTTACCCCCGTCTTATTTTGCCAGACGTTGTTGCCGCTTCATTGTTTGATTTGCGTAGCAGCTTCACCCGCTCCCGTCGCCTCTTCGTCCACCCCGTCTCCCGCTCCCGCCAACCTGCCACCAAATACGTTCAACATTACAACGGAATGCATCCCTTCCGCATCAAATATCTCAGTGCTCGTTCAAAAGTGTACACGATGTTCATATACTGGTTCCGTCGACAACTTCCCCCCGCGACGCTCTGGCGGTGGATACCTCAAAGTGTGTGCCTCCTGCATGGAGAAGCAGACTGCACGCAAGGCAGCTTCGGAGATGGCAGCGGAGAGCTCTGGTCGTGGTCAAATCGCCACCGCAGCAATGACCCTCGACGACTTTCTGAAACTCGTCACCCTCAACAAGACACGTCCCTTTGACTTTGACACCATGGTTAGCGTTCCACTGGGGTTTTTCGTTACCGGGGAACATTTGTACAATCGGTCCAATCGAATAAGAGACTTTCTGGCTGAGGCTTCTGATTATCACTGGAAGTATGTTTTCCATGCCCTCCTTAAACTCTACGCATAACTAACTCAATCTGAACACGTACAGCCAAAAGAAAACAAAGCGCGGTGGAAAGTCCACAGTCGTCACATATTTCTGCGCACAGCTCGAGGGCGAGCAATCAAAATCGCGTACACAAGCCTCGGATCGCAAGTCGCGAAGTCGCATCACGCGATACCACTGCGGTGGCTGGCTACGAGTCACGATCATGGACGACAACGAACAGCTCTTGCGTATACGCATGACGCATGCTGAGGCGCATCCTAGTTTCCCAGCATCGTTCAGGAGACCGCCACACACCTCAGAGTTTAAGCTCGAGGCAACGCCGAAACCTGTTCCCGTACCACCGATGTTTACTAATATGCAGCCTCCTCCGCATGTCATAGGGGAACCTGGCCCTGGTGGCCACCCAGTACCTCCGCCTTGTCCTCCTCCGGTCCATCCTCCAATGCCTCCGCCTCAGCCTGAGGACACTCGACCGGAAGAGGAGCGTGCATCTGTGGAGAACGGACTTCGAGCCGAGGATGATCCATCCCGACCAAGATGCAGCCCTGTAAGTTACATCTATCTTACACATGTACCCTTTCCTCACAAGTGTATAAGCAGCCGGTAGTATATTTCTCTCCAGCTCAACTGGAAGGCGTCAAGCGCAAATTTGAAGAGATGATGACCGCTGCAAGCGGCCCCGTACTTCCAAACCTGGCACACGCTCTGGGCTCTGTGTTCGACCACATCGAGCGCACTGCGGCCGATGAGGATATCGGCAGGTTGTCCAAGAGACAGAGGACCTCGTAGGGGTCATGACTGCTGAGTATCTTGTGGGTCGCGTGGACACCACTTGGCACCAACTGCTTTTTCTGCGGGTTTTTGGGGGACGTTGTCCCTGAAGTGTGAAACAGGCGCTTGGCCGACGTCAGCATGAGTGTTATCGCAGATCTAGCCGTCTATATAGGTACAAGCTGCACTGTATTGTCTCATGATCATGGTGTAATCAAAGTACAACTTTTTACTGTAATCACAGCCGTGTTGTATCATGTCACCGTATCCAAAAACTTGGGTGTAGTTCAGGTTTCCGTTTTGTTCATCGATCGATGATATCGATCGACCTGGTTTATTATTATTGGCAAGTCGATGTTGATTGTACATTACAGTGGTGATTTCAATGTCATTACGGCGATTTGCTGATTTGCAAACAGCGGCATGAAGTCAACATGAAGTCATGGCCTCGAGAGGGGCCAAAACACCCACATAAATAAATAACATCCCTCCCCAACTCTCCATGCATAGAATCGCTCTCTCAGGATTGATAACAAGTGTCCCCCGAGTCTGTTCAACATCCTCCGCAACTGCACTCCCAAGAGCGCTCCTCCTACGTGCCACAATGAGCTCCACCGTGACATCGTCCACACCTCTCAGAGACGCAATCGTGCATGACCATCAAGAGGTAAGCGCTTAAGCCTCACGTGACATATCACAAACGCTCATGCGTACACGCGAACACAGATGTACGAGTACCACCAGCACTTCCAGAAACACGTCGGGAACACCGACGCCCAGAAACGCTGGGCGAACCAGCTCGCCTGGGAAGTTGCCCGCCATGCGGTGGCAGAAGAGATAATCGTGTACCCCCTGATGGAGAAACATCTCGGCCAAGCGGGGAAAGCTCTCGCGGACCAGGACCGTGAGGATCATCAGGTACGCATCGAGGCCCATGCTGTTATTCATCCCATGCTCATGACGCCACGTGCAATATAACCATCAAGTCAATCAAGATAATGCTCGCACAGCTGGAGAGTATGCAAGTTGGCACAGACGAGTTCGACACACTCATGAGCAAAATGATGGCTCACATTCGTGAGCACAACGATAGCGAGGAGACGAATGATTTGCCACGGTTGGAGGAGGCGCTGCACCCTGATCACAGCAAGGAAGCTGCGTTTCAGTTTAATACCACGAAACGCTTCGTTCCAACGAGGTGGGCCGTACAAGTGTTGTTTGGTTGTTGCTGAGTTCGTCTTCGCAGGGCTCATCCGTCCGCCCCGAATCAACCGCCTTTCGAGACACTGGTAGCATTCTTGACAGCCCCAATAGACAAACTGAAGGACATGTTTACGTCTTTCCCGACCGAAGAGATGAAGAAAGAGACCAAGGACTCTCCACGCTGATCTGTATTTCCAAAGGTATTATTATTTTTTCTGTAGATTAGGTGTTTACAAATTACCATGCTTTGTAAGAACAAACTAGCTCGATAGTTCAGAGATGCTCAAAAACGCTTGCAAGAGCGCTGGGACGACGAAAGGCGCTCTGCACTCCCTTTCTACGTCATGCAGAGCACTTTCTGCACGAATTCGGTTTGTCCTTTCTTGTTGCAGCTCTGCTTTCAATCTCGGAACATCTGTGCGGTCATCCTGTTCAGTAAATCGTGTATGGACAGCTCTAGCAGAGGAGGACTGATTTGATAAAAGGGACTGACCATCGGAGGCCGGAATCTGGGGACCTACACCCAGCTCGTCGAGATCTTCCAAAATAACCTTTTCGCGCGCTTGCATCGTCATTATCTGTCTTCGCGTGTCCCATAGTTCTTTCGTAAGGCGGTTGGCACGAGAAGATTTGCGGGGATAGTTTCCATTGCCTGCGGAAGCTGAGGAACTTGAACTTGGTGAAAGTGATCTAGGACGTGGGAAGGTTTGGGGAGGTGGAAGTAAGGTCGACCTCGAAGTTTCAGGAACTGACACTTGTGCATCCGAATATTGAGGTTCCTCTGTGGATGGCAGAGGCGGGAGCACCTGTTGTTCCTCGGATACCCGAAGTGTAGTCGAGGGTGCCAGTGTCCCACTACTGCCTCCATGAAAATGTGACACACTCGAAGAATCCCAGGAGCTCGACGACTCCTGCCGTTGATCACCTTGGGAAGGCGTAAGATACCTGCTATCTTGACACCTGGTGGTCAGCGAGCGCAGCGCCGCGATTGATTTATCAAGTTTCTGCAAATGCGCCGCGTGCAACTTCTGTCTTCTGGGGCTAGGAGAGCGTTCGCGGGTGCCACTCAGACGTCTTTTGTGACGGGGCAGACGTTCTCTTTCCAACCGGGGCTGCAATCAAGTCGGGTGAACAAAAGAGAGCGGATACTTTCGATTGGACGTACAGCGGTTGGCGGAGGTTTCGGTGGACTCGACAATGGCTGGGGTTGCATGGGAAGAAAAGTCGGTATAACGGACACGGCTACAGCTTGTTCAGGTTCTTCCGGTAATGGATCACGAAGTCTCGCTGCCAGAGAGTTCTGTGGGACGTTTCTGTGGACGTCTTCCAATTTAGAGGTAGCGGCAATCGCAACACCACTGACAGGATGCATTCTGCGTCAACAAGCAGGGACCAAGGGAGGTGATAGATGCACTTGCTCTTGAGTCAATGTGATTGACTCTCTGCATTGAACCAGTCACCTTCCGGGTCAGAGAGTCGGACGGGATCTGACAGCCAGACGCTTACATGGAGAGGATCTCTCGGAGTTTGAGTGATTCGGTATCATTCTCGCATAGCTTGATCCAGCGAGTATACAGCGTATCCTATGGAAATGCGCGGATGCAGGCACGAAGGAGACGCCATAGAATTAGGGCACTTCCACGGACACATTTCAGTATGATCACGCACAGGAACGTTGACTTCCTCGGATCTTGGACTGGTACCTGCTGTCGGCCAGTGCAAGACAAAGGACCCATCTACGCGGCGTACGTTTTTCTGGGATGGAGAGTGTACTCTGAGACGGGCGAGATCCTTCTTCAGAATGGCTATCTCGGCGTTGTGACTGAGAGTGGTAGACGCGACTTTCTGGTACTTTGCATCCTTGTATTTGATAACGACTTCGAGGCCTTCAGCCATGACACTCAATTTCTTGTGAGTTACGATGTTCCAGTTGCGAGTCTAGTCACCTGCCTCAGTTACCGCATGCCGTCACCAATCCATACAGCCACGTAACACGTCCATTCAGCTTTGAGTCAACGTTGCACGTTGAACAATGATGCAAAGCTTCTCAATGTTTCTCTGCATCTACACCGAGTCTACCCATGGATTCACTCCCTCGAACACGCACACGGTATTATGATAGTATTCACGCCCTTGTTTTCAGATGCAATGACATTGGCCAGAAACACAGAATGTGGATATCAATATCAATACAAAACGGAAAGGGGGATGATTCCTAGTCACATCATACACGTGAACCGAAAGCTTCCACCGCGATGATAGCTAGTAGTTGGCGTTAATCAAATAATCCGCTAGGCCTTCGACAATGGGTGTGGCTTCTGGGGCCTGGATTGGTGCAACATATTCAGCGATCAGAATAGCTTGCTTCGTCTTGACCAAGACGCATCCGTCAGCCTGTAAGAAGTCATGAACGGATCAGTCTAGAGTAAACAAGGACGAAAACTTGCCGCCTTCTTTCCATAGACGCTCCGCTCATTGCATTGCAAAGTGAAAAATTTCTGACCGCCTAGACGAATTCCTGATGCTTGTACTTCAGCTGGTTTGGAAAAAGCAGCGATAGCAGCTTTCTGTTCGTCTAGGGAGAGCTAAGGCAGGGGTTAGCCACGCCCAAGTGCGGAAGATGAATGAAAGGCGCATACATTGTATCCAGACGAGATGGCCCAGACACCACCCTTTTGTCCTAGAATTGCGGCCCTTTTGATCTTTCCCGATCCAAGGAGGTTGGAGTCGACGTATACTAGAAGAAGCGAGAGCCCCTCAGCCGTCAGGAGCTAAAGTACTGATCCAACAAGGACATTAATCGTTCACCTTGCCAGGACATTATTATCAGGTAGTATGGAAAGGATAAATGCACGAGAAGGTATTCAAGTGAGTGACTATGAGGTCGCAATGAGCGGGATACTGATCCAAGACTCGGAGGTTGGATGCTTTCGTCTGCGGTGCACGGAGATCGCCATGATATCGGACGTGTATGTAAGCCGTGTGGCTCTTTTTCAGTTATCTCCCTTTGTTCATCTCTTTTCACTCCAACCCAAATACTATGGTACATATACATAGCTTGATGTTTTGCCGTTTTATGGCGTCTTTCCAGTGTCATGATTATTGATTTTGCGGTCACTTCAAAAACGCATTGTCTGCGCAGTGGCACGTACGGTTATTTGTCAAATATAATCATTCAAAGGAGTTATTTTGACCCTGCAGGCGGTTGTGCTATAACTACGTGTCTCAGCGCAGTAGTCGTGTTTATTACCCAGATGCCAACGGTATGTGTATTGAAATTGATCAGTGCACAACCTCCACGCAGGACAGCCTTGCACAACGTTTGGACTGGCTTTCGACAATCAGCGACTTTACCTCACTGAACTGTCCCAAGACGTATCACAACCACTGCATCCCACTCTGCTACGCAACATCCTAACTCGTGACCTATCACCGAATTTTTGGTGACCCGAGTCGTTAGGCTTGGCCATGGTAAAGGTCGACCGCGCTGCTATGGAAGTGCACCTCCCATTCTAACCATCTTCCCGCTCCCGTTGGTGATTGCTTCTCCACCGAGTCTTCGAGCAGTATGGCTACAAGTATGGGCTCCGTGCGTACCGACCATCTGGGCGGTTCTGGTGGTCGTGTCCCTTGCTAAATGGATCATGTAGCATTCGCACTTTCTATCCATCCTTAAAGATCTGCTCTAATCACCCATGCAAACGACACGGGCAAGGGCTTCAATGACGTTGAGCAGAGCAAGGCTTCACCATCAACAATAGTGCAGTACTGGCATATAATGTACAAGAGCACGGAAAAGGTCAGTAGCCTGTGTAAGAAGGTGGTGGTATCAAAGGTGGTCATTACACTGATGACAAAGTTGACCCCTTGATTTGTAATGTAAGTTGGGCAGGCTATGGAAGACGATGGTACACAAGTCTTGGTCTCAGTTAATGTTCACACCTTCCGGTATCTCCCGTTACCAGTTGCAGCCGCATGCACAAGGCAGGACCAGGGTGACGGGAAGGACACGGTGGATGCACGGGCCGTCGGTCATTCCGGATGCTTGAATGCGACTTACCCACGGCGAGCAGTATCAAATCTTCCATCTACCCTTGCCCGCCGGATCCATCACAACTTCATTTCCGCCAATCCTCCACTCTAACCACCCACACACCACCATGAACCATGCTCGACTTAGCATCAAGCACTGCGAGTCTAATCTCCGAACGGTCCGAACGGCAGTTCCTGGCCCTTGATATCATTCCACGGACGCATCGGCGGCCTCAATGTTGACTTGACAGTCATGCTGAGCGAGATGATCTCTGCGAATCCCTTGTCTTAACTGCCTTTTTGTGTCGCTTCGCTGTCTCCGCTCGAGTATCGGGAGCCTGGGTGTCAGTGGCGATAAGGTCCAGGGCGAAGGCTGTGTTTGAGCACTAACATTCTCCTCGTGTACCAGGCCCGTACTGACATCTTGTCTGGCTGCAAATAACGGTGTGATGCACGGGGTCGACTGCTCACGTTTGTCCCCCCTTCACATAGCTCACACTTGAGTGGTCAAAACCAAGTCATGTTACCGCGATGAGCGTCCAAAACTCGATGCCTGACCCCTATCGCTGGGCTTGGATTGGCATCAGTAGTTGGGCCTCAGACCGGGTCCTTTCATCACTAATAATGGCTCATCATGGACCTGCATATAAACTATGCATCTTCGCTATCTTGTAAGGTGTAAGTCTGTGACCCAATTCACACTCTGAAATGCACTTCACTACTCTCGCACTCGCTGCGCTGTACACAACTGCTAGCGCTGTCTCTGGTGAATTCTCCTCAGGCTTGACGTTGTATTTCTTTCTAGTTCCCTGAATGATTCTTTAAACAGCGGCTTCTCTGAGGGAAACCTGTGGCGATGGCAGGGTCATAAGCGTCTCTACCATTCCATTCAAGGATGGCGACGTCACTGTCACCGAAACCGAGTGTCCTGGGTTCGCCGCTATTTCCGGCGTCAAGGAACGCGCAGAACCGGAGAGGAGGGACGTTGCCCAGTGCACGAACGGTGGATGTCAGTGCCAAGTCCCCGATGTTATCATTGACACCTCGCTCATCGAATCTGTTCACAGGTAGTATTCTCTGTCAAAGCACAGGCAACCAGCCTTTCATCAGCTCCTGTAACTCGCTTACTGATGCTCTCGAGAGTCATTATCGTACGGTCTTTCGTTGTTCCGACGCACTCCTTTTTCACTTGTCTGATTCAATCTCTACGAAGCCAACGAGTTTGTTGTGAACCCTAACACGATGGTGATCTTCAATTATTCCAGCTGTGCCTATGGCTTTGGAAACCTGGATACGGTCCCCTACGATGTTTGCTATCTTAACTTTGTAAGTTATTCGGAAGCCATGTATGTATGGTAGCCAGTGCGCTCAGACTAGGTGCTAGGGCTATAATGGAGCGATCACCGCCGATCAATGCTTCGGTGATTGGCCGGCTCCTACTGCGACGTCCGGAGGATATTGCCTCTCCCCCCAGACCCCATCGAACATGTGGGGAATTGAGTCAGTATTCTGGCCTATCATATGTCATGTGTGCCCCCTTCGTTGATGCGTTTTACAGAGTGTTCAACCCCATCTGAGTGCACGATATCGTTGAAGGCTGCAACTCTTTTTTTTTGGGACTTGCGAGGTTGACTTGGGACTCTTAGTTACTGTGGTGCGGTACCATGTATTTAGTTTGGTATCTCGGAAAAATTCTGCTTGCTTGTGATTGCCATCGTGTGGTCGCTAGTACGTGCTTGAAGCTCCACGCATGCGGAAGAAATGATCCAGCACCTGGTTTGCCAGTGCTACGGTAAATTATGATCTGTCCAGATATATACTGTGGACAAAGCTCTCCCAACATCCGTGCTGAAACCCCCCCCCCCAACATGCACAAGCAGTAGCTATTTTATTTTCCAAACATCATCACTCCCGAACGAGAACTTTGCAAGGGAACGTCGGGGAATCGATGCCAGCATGAAAGCACTCCGCGAACTTGCGATTGATTGAAATGATCCCGGGTCGATGGGTCATGAAATTAACCCTATTATCATACAGCAGACATACAAATGGAATCGCTACAAGTACATACCTAAGATCTTATACAACAGAGGGGAATCGACATACCGAGTCATACAGCGTCATCAGCCGGATGGAGTTTACATGGTACATAAATTTGTGCCAGAGATATACGCAGGAAATCCACGACAGGGGGTTATATGTTGACGAAGAAGTGGTTGGAACACGAGATTAGGTCTAAGTACAAAGTCAGTGAAGTCACTCCACGAAACATGTTTATCATCTGCTGAAACTCACCTGGTCGTTCACTTTGACCCAAGATACTGGGTAAGGGACCTGTTTGATCAACAACTTGATCTGACAAACGCGACAAATATTCGTTCGCGCGACGATCTTTCTTCCCCGTTTATTGATCGTAAAACAATGTAACGACTGCAATCTATTACAGCCTTCACAGCGAACTGTGAGACCGCGTGGTTCGCGAAGGATGTCTAGCGGGAGGACAGAACAAGAACAAAAGACGTCATCGTCAGCAGGACGTCCTTGGTAATATAGGGAGTATGCGTAACGCATGCTCTGGTCCACTAAATTGCCTTCGCTGGAGGGCGTGATCCATCCTTGCTGTTTGAAGTGATCGTACAACGCCCCGATCATTTCGATGTCATGGGCTGCATATTGGAGGAGCTGTGGTAGTAACGGCCTCTCCAGCCATATGGCGGAACCGTTCGTCTTGTGCATGGCTACCACCTGCGCTACGATGTACAAGTTGGCACCGATAGGCGAAGTAGCAATGAAAGAATGCTTACGGTCCTTTCCAGCAGTAGTGAGACGAGCCTGGTTAATGGTAGCATCCATGCCTTGCAGACTATGAACACCCAAAAAGAGATCCGGGTTCTGCTTGATAAGAGGCAAAGGCAAGCGCCGTCCACGAGCAGCCAACCGTGTAATCCTCTTCCACTCCATCTCTCCCCTCACCGAAACACGCGACTCGATTTCCGCGAGCTGTAAATCCAGCACGCCCTGGAGTTTGACCCCATATTCCGTCCAAATCTCGAGAAAGTCGTTCCGACAATCCCACATGATTTTTTTCACGACTGGATTGGCAAGTATGTTTACTAGTGGGCGCAGTAGTGCATTGCATGTTTTCAATGCGAGCACGTCGAATACGAATATGTGTTCGGCTTTTTGTGTACCGATGCACATAAGAGAAAGGACGCCGTCCTTCCCACCGATGTTTTTTCCTTCACAGTCGATTATTAAGAAAGGAGACCTTGCTAACAGACGTGTGGCGTATGTTATGGAGGGCAGGTTGTTGCAGTACGTGTATTGGGTTACGTGCTCCATGATTCGTCTGCTGGTATTAAGCCTGGTGCAAGCCTGCAAAGCGACAGAAGTCACAGCGGGTGTATGTGGATCACACGAGAGCAGAGACAAGTCATTTTGAGAGATGCCCCTATTCCGCAGCCATTGGGTAAAAGCGATTTGAAAATGTCGAGTAACAAGCGCGAGCACCACTTCGAACTACTTGTCATTTCAGAGCTGCTCACTGCCGTATGAGTTGCGTACCACAGTTAATCGACGCGGGTACGATTACTAGCAGAACATCCACAGGTTCGAGCACGGTTCAAACAACTGGGAGTGGATCTGAACCCAAATAAATAAATTGAGCGGGAGACCTGAGATTGGCTGAGCGGAGACCTCATTAACGACCCCATAGCGTGCTTCCATTTTTTTGATATAGCAAGAACATGGACTCCTGTACACCCGCCGCAGTCCTCAAGAAGCTCATGCATAGACACCTAATAGTGCGAGACAAAAACAAATGTATAAGTCCATTACTTGGTGAATGACCGTATAATTTTAGCAGAAATGTGGAGGAAGAAGATCGAGCCAATGAAGGCTAGTGAAAGGATGAGGACGACATAAGGGTCACTGTTGCATACAGTAGAATGTCAGCTTGCGTCAGACGTTTGACAAAGTGAGAACACGTACACTCGCAGTCCGGGTGAGTCGTCCGTGTAAAGCTTTAGCATCGTCCCCGAAGAACCTCCAGCTCCTGCAGCGCGGGTAGAGTTTGGTTTCGATACCTGTGTACTGGCTGCACGTCGACTGCAGTTAAAGGAACTAATGTTCAGTATTGTCGCAGAAAAGTACACAAGGCCGTTCACATACCGAATCTGAGCACGGGGGGGTTTGGCAACAGCGTTTGCCTTGCTACTCGCTGGGGTACTGCGGGTCGAAACGTCTGAGTCGGACTACATTGATAGGATCCAATAACCAATAACATGAGCGGTTGGTCATGTTAGATTCCAAGACTCTTACCATGGCTTGGAGTTGGACAAAGTTGACGTTGAATTGCTTCCACAAAATGTGTTGTCGTGGACGGTCGTGTGAACTCTCACGAGGCCCAGTTCCGGTGGAAATCTCGGAATTTCCTTTTTCGAGCGTAACCTCCACTGCCAGTACGCTGCGGTCAGGCTTTGGTCTTCACATCAAGAATCACCATGTCTTTGGTATGCACGTTGCTGTTTTGTTGATGAGCCATTGCAAGTTCAGAACGCTTAATGATGCTTGCAGCTAAATGCTCTCGTTGCACGAGGTCCCCTCATACTTGCTGAACACCAGGCTCCGGGGGGACGAGACTTCACACATGGTGCGTCAAGTTTCGCTCTTCTCTTCGGGCTGTCCATTCAAATCTGAATACCGCAGCAACACAAAAAATCTTATCAAAGATACCTCCGGACAACAGTAAACTCACGTATGCCTGGGAACAGTACTTATTTCACTACATCTCCGAAGGTGGATTCGTCTACCTAGTCATGGCGAATGATTCTGCCGGACGGTAAGAATGATTTGAAATCCAATCCGATTCAAAGATGTATCTTGGTTTAGGAAGATGCCATTTACATTTCTGGTGGAGTTGCAAAGGAAGGTGCGTTATCTCCTCACCCCTCTGCCCTTGGAGAAGCCTCGTGTTGATACGGGTTCGACAGTTCACAGAGCTTCCTTCATCTTCGTCCGCTGCTCTTAGCTCCACTCCGGCATATGGTTTACAAGGCACTTTCTCGCCGGTGATTGCATCCCTTATGCACACTTACAATACCTCGCCACCCATCGACGAAGTCGCTCGCGCCCAAGCTGAGCTAAATCAAGTGAAAGACATCATGGTACAAAACGTCGAACAAATTCTAAACCGTGGCGAACGGATAGAACTGCTCGTCGACAAGACCGACACCATGGCTACTCAGGCAACCGCGTTCCGACGAGGTGCCCGAACAGTCAGGAGACAGATGTGGTGGAGGAACAGTAAGGTTTTGGGGTTGTCCGTTTTGGTCGCGCTGGTTCTGTTGTACATAATCGTCGCCCAGTTTTGTGGAGCAGCGTTGCAGTGCGGGGCGTAAGCACTCCGTGGTTGGACGGTAGGCTATGATTCCATGATATCTTCTTTATGTGTTTTTCTAGGATAACTGTTCGAATGTCATTGTAGCATCATACATAGTATATGTTCCAGTATTCAAGATCATTGTGCAGTGTGCACACTTCGGATGAAGGTACAGAGCTGAGGGGCCAGTGGGAGACAGTCGTTACTCATAGGACAGGGGGTATCCAAATCGTACACGCACAACGGAGAAAAAGTACGTAGAAGTGCACACAACCTCTCGAGGGCGACTACACGCACGCTAGGGAACAGGTATCGCAATTACAGTATATTACTAGGCTTTGCCCAAACAGACGTTGGCGAAAGCCTATATAAATCAAAACTTTGCCGAGCCGGTAGGCTGACAATGCGTTCTAGGACGTCCGAGTATCGAAAACTTGAGGGGGACGAGCATGATGAGACGACGGTGAATGGTTATCGATGATCTTGCTAGGCGTATGTCTCGGTGGGTGCGGGACAGACCGCTCTCATCGTGCCGCCACCGTTAGATTTGTGGCGGTATAGATAGAAAGAATCTGCCGGGGAGTTCGTTGTGTCCTTGAGTGAGCTGGGCAGGGTGGGTGTTTCGCGAAGACGACGACGTTCTTTGTCTAGCTTGTCTAACCGCTCCTTCTCCAGTTGCATGGCAACGTCACTGGCGCGAACGAGTGGCTTCCGGTCCGCAGGTACGCCATAAGGATCATCCACGTATTGTGCGAGAGAAGTCGAAGAAGCACCGGGGTGTTGCGCGGTAGAAGATGGTCGGGAAGGCGCTGTCAAACGTGAGATGGGTCGTGGCAGTGTAGGCTCTGGGAACTCGGAACGATGTAGCATGTGTCCCTGTAGTGACGAAGAAGGCCTAGGACTGTCGAGGAGATCATGGAGCTTTGAAATACCGCTTGAGAGGATTTGCCAAGTGGCCATTTGGTCCTTGGAAGTCATCTCATTGGAATCTCTTCGTTTCAGCTCCGTCATTTCTCGAACATGGGAGTCCTTCGGCCGCGGGCCCTGCGGCAGAACGGGGCGATCCGCAGAATACCGACGAATGGGGGACGGAGGTTGGTTGCTCATAACCACATCATCTCGTGGTTTAGAGCTGGAGATACCCGATGGCCAATGATCGGCGCCTATTGACATCGCCATGGAACTCGCCTTCCGAGACAGCGAAGTCCGAGATGGTATAGGTATGGGATCTACCTTATCAGGCTGAGGTTGGAGATGGGCAGGAAAAGAACACGCCATCGGCGTGGCAGGGCCGAGTTCTTCCAGGTCTGGCTCTGGCTCCTCCTGGATAGGAGCTTCCTTCCGCTTTGATTTCTTCAAGTCCTCCTCGTCGGAATCATCGGCGAGTGCTAGTAGAGAGGGGACAGTTGAAGCCAAGGGGGCGGTGGCTTCTCCAAGAGGTGAGAGATGAAAATCGAAGTCATCATCGAGGACTTTGCCTTTGAGGTTCTCTACTTTGGACAGATCTTCGGTGCTGGGGTACGAGCGCTTTACATCAGTCTTGTAGAAGTACTGTAGTTCTACGGGTCGGGGAGGTGCAAATGACGTCTGAGTGGAACGAAATCGATTGAGTTCTTCGCGCAAAGACCGACATTCCCGATTCGCAGAGTCCAGC
This sequence comes from Gyrodon lividus, assembly GCA_014904945.1. Lineage (NCBI taxonomy): Eukaryota > Fungi > Basidiomycota > Agaricomycetes > Boletales > Gyrodontaceae > Gyrodon > Gyrodon lividus. Next base: position 616,313 of record MU127430.1, read on the forward strand.
TGAAAATCGAGCTTTAGTTGGGGAACATAAAACAGCGTTCCATGCACTTACTTGACTATAATCAAGAAGTTAGAAAACGAAACGATAAGGAAATCGTAACCGAGATGCTCACCCTTTCCAAAAGTTGTTCATCTGATCGTAATGCTCGCGAAGACTCTTCTCGATGGCAAGCGCGGTATCTTTCTCATCACGACTCGTCCGCTGCAGTTCTTGGTACTTGAGGTCCGCAGCGTCGAGTTCTGATGTCAAGCGGCCGCGAATCTCGTCACGTGCAGTAGTCACTTCACGCAGCTGATCCGTTTGCAGATACAGCTTCCTATGGGCCTCTGCTAAGCCGTGGAGAAGGAGGCAGCTTACCCTGACAGGGGTGTACTGCAAAGACGAGAGGTCAGATCGGACTGTCAGGGACCAGAAGTTGAGGAGTCGCGTACCTGGTTACCGGGCTGGGACTTGTAATACGCTCTACACTCATCGATCACCCTACGGATTTCATTGAGCTTTCCGCCTTCTTTGACGATTCGCGCGATGTCATCAAGGAGACGCTGAGATTCATCGTCAACCTGTGGCGCTCCGGTCACAGGTTCTGAGGGGGATTCGATGGCTCTTGTAGACGGATCACGGTCCACGTGGAGCTTCCTGATATCCCGGGGCGAGAATCGTGTACGACAAAGTGGACACTTATGCTGCATCAAATGCTCAAGACACCTGGGAAGGAGTGGTCAGTCCATCCTTCTTGATCGACACTTGCTTCTGTGAACTTACTTCTGGCAAAAGACATGACCACAGGTTATGGCATGGGGTACATTAGTTCCACTTGTGTAACATTCCAAACAGACGTCGCATGTAGAGTTCTGACCGACTACGAGCATGATCAATGGGGACAGGGACTGGTGAAGGACCCTCCCGACAACCTATAAGACCGACGGATATAAAGAATGAGCGGCTATAAAGCCTGGCCTGGTGCGCGTGTAGGCCTGTATTCGTGCAAGCACTGTACAAGGGCGTTTTGAACATTAATATTGGTCCTTTGACGACATTATAAGGCAGGCACGAGGCAGCTACTAAGCGACGTGAGATGGGAGCCCCCCCTTACATACATGTTGCCCATCAGAATCACGGATGTGATAGACCAGCATCTCTTCCGAGCTGAGTCTGAACGTTCTAGATAAGAATGATCCAAGAGGATCCTGTGTGCGGCGCTGATTCGAGAAATAGTTACCATTCGGCTTCAGTTTATTCCGTTCATTGCTCAGATCTCAGAAAGCAAAGTGTTATTAATATTGGAACTCAGTACTAAAACACACCTAGTTCATTTTGGGCTTTCTGGGATAATGGAGAACCTAGGGAAACCCCGTTCTCCTTTGGCGGTAAATACTGCCTTATCGGCCCGGTTTTATTGTCCTCGTGGTTCCCGCATTCAGGGGATCATTTACATAGACGAATGAAACTTTGACCACCATCCTGTAGCCCTTGCGGTGTAAAGAAACAATGTCGTCGTCTGATCATCCAAGTCGCTGAGCGCTAGCGTTGAGGTGCTAATGACCTGCTGTCCGCCATCGAGGTAAAGGCGAGGAAAATCTTTTTGAGATAACGTAATCTTGCGTCACACGTGATACCACTGCAAGCCCATTTTTGACGACATAATTAATTATTGCATGTCGAGGTTGACACGAAAATCTGAATCACCTCGTATGTTACTGATTGGAACATTCGAATAAAAGAGTATCGTATCTTCAAACCTGTCTCGGCGATTGATATTCGGAACGAACACTTGTTCTTTGGAACGAATCACTGACATGCGGCCGATGTGGCAAGACACGTTTCTCGGCGCCAACAGCTCACGTTCTTGTTTGGCTCGGATCTCGCAGAAACAGCAATACAATTTGAGATTCGGAGAACAGCGTTCTACCTTTGGCTTACTGTGCCTTTGGGGCCAACGGAGTCACTCCACTGCATGCATATAGGGTGCCCTTTCCTCTGTGAGCAACCGCGTCTATCCTCTTCTTCCCTTGACGTCGTCGATGACTCTCTCTACTCCAACGCCTGCTGTCATGCAACCTGCACACCTTGTCTCTTTGTATCACTTCAACAGTGTTCCCACTACGACACTCGAACCGATCGGAACGCCTTGACAATATCGAACCAGTCCGCAGAGCGCAGAGACCTGTTCGTCTTCCGTCTGACAATTCCAGATCTAGTAGCATGGTTTTCAAGCTCTCGACTAGTCCCTTTTTCGACATCAGCATATGATCACTCAACAATATCCGCCCCTCAAGAGATTCATTTTGAGACTCGACTCGCTTTTTGTCGACGATTCAAGGGACAGATGATAAGTTGCCGTCCGATCCGTTCGATAAGGTCTCCCCATTAAGAGCAAGTTTCATTCATAATCATAATCCGAATATAAGTGACAGAGAACTTGGGACATCTCAAAGTACGAGTGCTGCCAGTGACTCCCTCTCATGCGGCATGTCTGCCCCGTTAACATCGTCGATAGGCACGCCACTGGTGGCGTATGTACTATACAAGAGGCTTTTACACCCCGGAACCGCTGAGTCGACAATCTTCCGGCATGTACGTGAATCTACGTCCTCGCATTGAGCACTTCCTCGCACCGGCTCACAATCTCAAGTCAGAAAGCAGGTCGGAAGTTGTTGTGACCCCCCCCCTCTCATCCTCGGGGTGCCTATCGATCCACTTGCGCCTCTCGTGCAACTTGGCAACCGTTCCCGGTTCCCGGTAGCACAGGGGCACAAAGACAATAAGAAGGGACTCGGACAGCGTAGTTATTCAAATGACAGCATTAAAGAGAAACCTACATTTACTATCGATTGTGTACCGATATGGTCTATACCCCCATCGTCTTCGAGATCAAACTGGATAAGAAGGAGGTTCACATGGAATTCTTATGGGCTCACGTTATGGCGTGTCAATGTTATCAATGCATCAGGTGGCTTTTAACAACCAACTTACACCGGCAGAACCTCGTGGTCCCTCTGGCCCACATCGTGACTGATGGAAGGTGGCCTGGAATTGTATCAAGGGCCCAATGATCTTGAAACAGATCGGGAGTCATGAGCGTTAGCTTCGACGTTCTGAATGATGATCACCATCCAGTATAACGGGGACATGAAATAGATAACTGGGGTACACACTAGGACAGAGATAACAATACACAAATACTGCAAACACACAACATTGGGGAATTTCACAACAAACAATGAGAGTCTATGTTTATGGTATAGTAAGAGAACAGCGGAAGCAAGGAGAATGGATCAGGGGATCCGGGAGAACGATCTATTCATGCACGATTAGCCCACAAGTGTATAACGTTTGGACCACCGACTATCGGTGTGGGTGCGATGATCTCAGGTCCGGTCCCAGTATTTGGGTAAGAAGACGGAGCTGAAAAAGTATGAACTTGATAGTCATGCGTAGAAAGCGAGGCATCAAAACGGAGAGATAGCGCATTAGTTATATCAGATGCGCCAACAGCCCTGCGGCCGTTAGAGTGCAAAGCCTCCGCGTTTGTTGATTGTGAGACATGTCGACGATGTTCGTTCGTTCTTTCGCTCCTTCTCGCACGATGCGGTCGGCGATCTTGCGTCGTCCCCGAGAGTTCGGGTATCCTTTCTGCAGAGGAAGTAGTGCGATGGTGTGGTATTGTATTCTCCGATGCGTTGCGTGAGTAGTCCTCTTCATCCTCCCTGACAAGACCCAACACCGATACATCAGTTGCCGTGCTGGGTAAACTTCCCGTCATGACAGGAGTTTCCATCTCATCGACCTCCCCTTCCTCGCTAGTGATGTTATTGTCAAGGTCCTCGCGTCCTATATACGAACCGCCAGCAATACTTCCTTGCCCTCTGACTCCACCGTTGTGGAGACCAAGTAGCATCCCGAAACTCCTCATACTGCCTTCGCTGACGCTATTACCGGACAGCGTTTGCACCGTACCCCATGTCGTCTCGCTTCTCGGGCTCTCGTTCTCCCCAGCAAGAGGTGCAACAATCCCATTCACGGCTCTCCTATGGGTCACCGAGTTGTCAATGCCATTGACACCGTTGTGCCAAGTTTCTCCCGTTGGAGTGTGAGGAATTCCACGAACTTGATCAATGGTTTGCAAAGGTACTCTCCGGGTGGCGCCATTAGGAGGCACGTCAAGAAACTCGTGATCTCCTAATCTCCGAGTCGATCGGTTGGTGTCAACGGATTGAGTCGTGTTCCTTCTGGTAAGACGCCTGGCTCGATTCATCGGTGTGGCGTCTTCATCAGGCGTGGACACTGTCCCCACAGCAATCTGTTGTGGTACTCCCATCAGACCTAAGCCACCGATGGCTTGATCGGGAGACTCTTGTACAGGAAATCCGTGCGCCCGCTCCGAACGGTCACTTCCAAACGGCGAAGGGGCAAAAAATGCAGGTTCGCTGACTACCCGGAAGCCAGACTCGTAGCCGGAGCCGTAGCCTTGGATGTACGCCGCAGCAGACACGAGACGTGCCTCTACATTTGGCCGGGAGTCCATATTTGATCCACCACCCGCAGCACCATTCATTCTAACCGTCCGGCGGACCTCCCGTACATCCTGCTCTTCGTCAGACCTCCTCTCTTCGACAAGTGGGTGATGTGCCCAACTTGGGGTGGGGGAAGGAAAGGAAGGAACCACCCGTTGGGACGGCGGTGCACCGGGGACGATATGCGATCTCCCTTGATCAGCCGCGTACCTCGTATCAGCGGCAGGATCAAGGGATTTCGTACGGCTGGATTCGGCGTATGGTCTCCTCTCTTGATGACGGTCAACACCGTCACCTTCTTGGGCCGAGGGTCTCCTGCTACGCGTGTCTAACCGTGGAGCCTCGGCACGCATTGGGCGTGGGGCAATGGGTTGTTGTGGAATTGGGGCAGCGGGCACATATGCTGTGTGCGATGTCCCAGCATGGGTGGTGGCTGTCGGATGGCCGTTCGTCGTGGCGGTGTTCATTCGTGAAGGGGGTGCAGGGTAGGGAATTGCGCCTAGCAGTGGGTCTGCGGCGTCTGCAGCTCCACCGGGCCTGGCGAAGATAGGGAATCGCTCAAAAGGTAAAGGTTCGGGAGGTGGTGGGAGGGGATTTGAAACGTTACGATATCGAAGCTGGGTTTCGCGACGGAGAGAATCAATTTCGGCCTGTAACCGAGATGACTGAAAAACATAAGTGAGTCGATGGAGCTCTTCGCGTGGTTCACATTAGCTTCACTCACTTCCCTGTTACGAAAGCTGGTCAGCACATCCCAAGGCAGCACACAAGAGTTGTTTCTTACAATGCATGTTCATCTTTGATTTCATCGATCCTATTGAGAAGACTTTCTTCCACCGCACGAGACGTCTTGGAGTCTTGATCAGCATTTCGTCTGTAGGCTTTCAGTTCGCGGCGCAGGCGGCGATACTCCGCATGTTCCCGCTGGTTTCGATCTTGCAAAGCCTTGTATCTTTGCAGAGCGGCCACAGCGGCTCGCAGCGCCCTGTGCTAATTCATGGGTTATGTGAGAATCTAGTATTTGCATGATGGAAGATTCGGGTGCCACTACGTATGTCAAGGCTCCCGTCTGTATTGCTACCCATCGACGCCTCCAGCACAGTAGCTTGCTTCTATTCCTATGAGAATGCAGTTGCACTCACATAATCAGGGTCACCGGAGTGATCTGAAAGCCATGCTTCGACTTCGGTGACGACTTGAATGATTTCAGCGTCTGGGATGTCCTCGCCGGATACAAGTGCTATACGCTGTAGAAATTCATTAGCTTGACTTTCGATTGCTTCTTCGGCAGCGACGTCCAGCTCGGGTGGACCCGCCACATGAAGTTTTTTGACACGGTCTGGCTGAAACACTTTTCGGCAGAGTGGACATGCACTCGGAGAGAGATTCCGAAGACATCTGAACAGCAATAACGAGGTTTGAGTATGATATTGGAATGCTGTAGGGTATACGCACGTGAGACAGAAAATATGGCCACATGCTATGGCATGAGGTGAATTAGTAGGTTCTGGAGAGACAATGTATGGATCCAAGCAAACATCACAGAGACTAGCAGGGTGAACCACGAGCATAGCAAATAAGAAGATCAAAGAACTGGAACCAGAAACGGCCGTCAAACCTGATATCACCGCATAACATAAAATGTGCAGATGGCAGCGAGGAGGCCAGGTGTAAGGGCTCCCGTCACCTCCATGTGGTGCTTAGTCAACATACATATAGGGCAGGTGTTGTCGTTCATCCGATCGTCTCATCCAACGGAACCAAAAACAAAACAAACACACAGGACATGGAAGTGTTTACATCCACTCTATACTATGATTACATCGGTTCTAGCTTCTTGTAAAAATCTAGTTCCCCTTTTGTGCCATTATTCTCCTCCATTGTATTCAGATGGCTTCTGACGGCAACAACGGCATCCGAGCGAGCGATGAATAAATGTCTGATGAGTCTCGTTGGGTTAACCGGTGGCGGGCGGGGCAACGCTTGTTTTCCTTTTGACTCAGTTGGCCTCGAGGGCAGGTGGACGTTGCCAATGCTACCGTCGAGAGTCGAGGCGGGCGCCCCCGATGGTCGTCGTTTAAGCAACGGATTCTCCGCCGGCAGGGGTGGTCGGGAGTATGTCATAAGCTTGGCTTCCGGAATATCAAACGACAATGGTAAAACAAGGCCAATAAGTATCCGGGTTGATGCTGAAAGACGTCTCCATCTGCCATACATGGGTAAGCATGTGAAACTGCATGTCCTACTGAACTCACTGCCTCAGATTTCCTGTTGATATTCATCAGTTTCAGCAAGGATTCAATCGAATCAGTACTCGCCTGCAATCAAAGCATTATGCCACTTCCACAGAAGACGTGTGACACCGATAGTTACAACTATTGTCCCGATCCAACTCTTGACAAAGCCCAGGACGGTGGCCTCCTTTCCAGACAGACATTGCCCCAGAGCTTCGAGAGTCCACATCAAATACGAGGCGTTTGTCCATGCCAGTCTGTTCTCACCACCCCATTGAACCAAGGCCCGGACAACCGTCCTGACGGTTGCAGCATACGATAAACACAACCCAAACCCACCAAAGATCGCTTTGAATTGTGCCTTCGTCTCCTCCTCGTTTGACACCGTCAGAAGTCGCGCTGCGAGCCAGCCCGTGATATAAGCAGGGATATGAATGATAAGAATTGGCAGGAAGGCGATTGCACGTGGATGCAGCAACGTCTGGCACAGCTGAGAAAGCACAGTAAAACTTGCATGTGAGACTGTTGGAATGACTGTTGTGGCTGATGAAAATAGTATCGTTCCATGGAAAGGATGAAGGTAGCTGAGGGCTGCATGTGAAATCCCAGTATAGTGCAATAGTCCCAGGTATTTGACAAGCGATGCTTTCGTGGTATGAAGTTCTTCATTATCTGCGAAAAGCTTGACGAAGCTTGAGACAGCGTCAAACGCACAGCCAGAACAGAAGATCGCAAAACTTACGTCTGCGACACCCCCACATATTTGTCGAGACCTAGTGTCGTGTCCTTCCACACTAGTTCTCTAGCTGCTTTCGCGCTATGATAAGTGTCCCTGGGAGTAGCAGAGTAACCAATTCAACTCAAGCTTACACCGTGAGTATTAGAAGCCATACCAGTCAGGGGCATCGATTGACATCTCCTTGAGCCGTTGATGAATTTCTGTAGTAATCCCCCTGACAGCTGCACGAATGCTGTCGTTCTCATCCAATATCTGTTCGGTGACGAAGCGGCTGATGGGTATAGGCTTTCCATATCTTTCCGTAAAACATACCCGCTGCATTAGGATCGAGCTAAACGAGACATATCGTAGCTCACCGTATGTGGACCTGATATAATCAAGGAAACAGTTCAATACCTAGATGATCGAATCCTCATATGCAAACCCAGAAAAACCCACCCGACTTTGGTATCGAGACTTGTTTGTATACACAATAGCAGCTGGAACTAGTAACAACTCTTTTCTTGATCCTCCCAAGTCCACCGAAGTGTGAGCATTGGCAGTCTTCATATATTCGACGGCGGCCCACGCGGCTCCCTCCTTCACCTGGGCGATGGAGGGTTCCGTATAACTGGTCCCTTCAGGGAAGACGCCAACTACTTCCCCTCTCGCCAGCGCTGCAGAGGTGTGCTGAAACAACAACCCCGTTTGCGAGATGGAAGAATCTGAGCCTCCGCCGTTGCCACTGCTCCCCAGGTTGTTGGGGCTGCGATAGACAGGGATGCTCCCTGACGAGGTGAGCATAGCTCCAATGATGGGGTTCTTGAACAGCGTGGACTTGGCCCAGTAGCATATTCGGCGCCGATATGGTATAGTCACCGCTTCAACGGAAAAGTGGTTACATCAGTGCAGATATTCACGTCGGAAACGCTTACAGAGCGCAGCGATATCTATTATTTCATTGTGGTGTGTTGCAGCTCTAGTGATAGAGATATCGAGTAACGTTAGGAACGGCTCGCGTCAGTGCAAGGCGGCGTACATGATGATTGGCCCATCCTGCGGGACATTCTCTTTTCCACTGACGTAGACTTCGGAATAGAAACCCGATATGAGCCAGTCCGATATCTTACGCAGAAATCTGTATGCCAACATGAGCTGTATCGTATCTTTTGTGTTAGATAGTTCCCAAAGTTATATTTTCAGGAAGGAATGAGGGTGTCGTTGAAAATGCATGCATGCGAGGATCTGCAGTCGCTCACTGGCAATCGTACGGCGTAACGAGTGGTTAACATGTGATATTTCTTATTTGCCGCATGTACCACGACGACGACGGCGGCAAGTACTCAAGAGCGTACAGATAGTCCCCAGAGCAAAGATGTGACCCTGAAAGTTGCACTACGTCTCTGTTGTTGTGATAGGAAAGGACGAACGACCGCGGGGCAGGTGCATGAAACAACACCTGATGCGCGTCGAGCAGCGACATTGATTGTGACCTAAGTACATGCAACAACATGCGACAATTTTTATCGTAGCATTCATGTGTTGATGGAAACGTAAAAGAATGATATCACAGACGACGACCACGGCGACCACCCTAGCGAGTCAGATCAGCACAGGCATATCAAAAGATCGCGTAGTAAATTACCTTTCTCCTCGTGGAGTCCGTTGGGATGGGTGTCACGTCCTCAATTCTACCGATACGCATTCCGGCACGGGCGAGAGCGCGCAGAGCACTCTGTGCACCAGGGCCAGGCGTTTTTGTGCCAGTACCACCAGTGGCCCGGAGCTTGATGTGAAGAGCAGTGATGCCAACTTCACGGCATCGGGTCGCAACATCCTGAGCAGCCAACATAGCAGCGTATGGCGAAGACTCGTCACGATCGGCTTTTACTTTCATTCCACCTTGAAACTGACTTAGGGTGCTGGCTTCATTAGATATCGATGCTGCAAAACATACCAGTGATACGGGAGATGGTTTCCTTGCCCGACAGATCAGTGACATGGACGAACGTGTCATTGAACGAGGCGTAGATGTGGGCAACACCGAAGACGAGCTCTCCCTCAGCAACTTGAGGACCGAGCGAAACGGTGTTTTCTTCCTTGACAACCTTCTTCTTGGGGGGCTGTATACATCTGGAGGTCAGCCTTGCAATCCACCAGAGTGTCACAACCAGACCGCCAGAACATCAAGACATCTGCGAACATGCATGTGTCCTGTGATCCATAGCATTTCAGGACGTACCATTTTGACGGGGGTTGAGGTGTACGAGCGTTCGATTGACACTTGGTGTTGGGTACACCAAAGTTTCGATGGAGGAGATTCTGCCAAATGGCCACAAACAAAGCGGCAGAACCCGGCCCGCGTACCTCACGAGTCACATTGGATCCGATGTCGTTGAGCGTATATTATAATTATTATAATTTTAAATAAATATGCCAGTGCAAGTTCTATGTTTTTTGACCAACCCATTCACCCGGGGAGCCAGCACCGATTCACTCCTAGCCACTGGTAGCGTTGGATGAGAAGTGCAGCGCGCACTGGTAGAAATGAATCATCGCTCCTTAACACCAGGCCTATTGGCTCAGGCCAACTGGGTTATCACCGACTGCTTGACAGAGAAGCCAACCAGATGTAGTATCGGGGTCCCCGGTAACTGTGGACACCCACTCTAAAAATGTGAATGTGCAGTTACTTGGACAACTAGCTGCGCGATGGTTCGGCATTCGCTCTATTGTTGGTAAAATGGGTTTCGGACCTGCACACATACTTTTGTTCTTGGATGCCCCGGCGGTAACTAACATCCTGCACCCATGTCCAAGCTTGTGCGAGATCAAAGACAAAGATCCCTGGAACTGAACTATAACTATCAAGACGTGTCAAACTTGCACACATGTGCCATTTAGATAGTATGGTGTTGAAGATAATCATCATCTGATCTTCTGATACCAGGACTTTCAGAATCACACCGTTGTCTGTCATGGTCACACAACTTGCAAGTTACGGCCCTAACTCAAGTGTACACACGGACCTGGTTGGTTAATAATAAAAGGGATTGACTTCGCCAATTGATAACCCCAACTTCATCATGGCTCCATCTCACGAATGCACCGCTGTCGCTAGCGCTATGCAGCGCAAAGGTTCGCATCCTTTGTGATGACCTTACTTTCCTCAGCTAACATTCTCTCCCTCAATCAATGATAAGGTCTTTCCTATGCCCAGCTCGCAAGCCAGGTCAGATCTACCGAGCAACGTGTGCAGCAGAGTAAGTGGATCTGTGGCATCACATACGATCTTGCAAGCCCATTCGCATGCCCCCGCTAGTCTGTACGGGTCAAGTGCACCCAACTCAGGCAGAATTCAACAGTCTCGCGCAAGTGCTTGGTATCGCCAATGCGGTCAGTAGTAGCTATGACGTCCACTATTATGATCGTACAAATGCTGATAAAATTGGCGTATATAGCCCCGTCATGCTGCACACGCCACCGCCTAAGCACATTCCGCTCTGTACACTAGCAGGCGCTTCGTCCCCCAGGCTGCATTACTACTAGTTATCTGTAGTTGTATTGTGGATGTAAAAACAGCTGAAACACGGAGTTCGTCTGTGACGAATGTTGGAGAGAGGTGGTAAACTGTTGTTCTACACTGAGATCGATCGTTTCAGAATCACTACCAATATACCATACTTGTAGATTCCGTCTGCACCATAGTTGGCAGTTGAAACAACGAAACTTCAAAGGACGGAAATAATCTACCGACACCCATCGGGGGTTGAACAAGTTGCTACTTGCCCTACTCCGATATCGATAGATCTTTCAGTTCGCCGGTGATCGACAGGACCATCCTCGAGGCACCTCGGATTTCGGTCCAGTAAACTTGCCAACGCCGGCGATACCGTGACGGACCGGACGACGCCAGACAACACAGAAGAAATGTTCTGTTCCTCGCAGTCCTGCTAGTATCTTCCCAAAGCTGGCCATACAGAATGCAAACGAAGCCAACACCGACCCTGCTAACACGCCGCAACGACGAGGCCCAATGAAAAGAATTTAAATCTCTTCTGTCGATGGGCCTAACGCGCGGAACTGATCACGGACTCCAAGGTGGGACACTCGCTACCAGAAAGAGAGGTTTGTGCGGCAAACGGCAATCGACAAGGAACACACATGGATATGCACGCATGAGATACATACATCCTATTTCCTCAGCAGCTCGTCTCAGGATAATAAATTGCTCAATGGCAGAAGCGTTATCAGCGATCAGCTATCAGATAGGGTTTACTGCGATGCAGACTTACGTCAATGAATTCTCAGAGCACCATGCGCACCCTTGAATGCATTCCACGAACAACTTTTATGTGACTCCTCGCAGAGGACCCTGCAAACGGTTGCGCCTACGCGCGCGTAGCGCATGGATCGAAAGTTTCGAAACAACCTTTGGGGCGCCAAGAAGACTCACATGATGTCGAGGGCCTAACAAGTCCTACCTGTAGTGGGTTGGAATGTGTGATGCGTCAGGAACACGTGTTTGCAACGTTGTTCTGTAGCGGCGTAGCTAATTTTTGATTACCTGAACCTTGCGTCAACATGACGACTGAGAAAACCTGCGCGGTAACTTACCCGTCAAACATTATCCAACTATCTATCCTTACGTTCATGACGAGAGAAAAAAACACCAACTCGATCGAGTCAGCAAAGCTAGCGCGGAACAATTGTAAGGTTAGAATGACTGCCACGCTGTGAACATGTGAAGGGGTTCAAACGACTAGTATACTTTGCCACCATCAAAGTTCATCAGGGGCTCGAGCGGTTGGGAAATGTGTGCGCAGTGCTATGCGCTCAGGACTGTAGTGGTGTGCAGATCACGGCGGCGATGATGACAAGAGTCAACACCAATTAGACCCCTTTCGCGGCTTGCCAAGGAGTTAGTAGTTGCTGTGGTTGGCCGCGGTAATAAGAAATTGCAGTCAGAGTCAGTCTTTCAGGGTGATGCCATCCATTTTGCAAACACACAAAGTTCGAACGATGTGTGTAACATTATAGGCTAAGCCATGCCCAACAAGGGCAAAATGGAAGCGAAGGTCATCATTTGTCTAGTGTTCGTAACAAAATCGTGCGAGTGCTTGAATCGTGAATATCCGTAAGAATGCAGAAATCTATAAGTCTGCAAACGGGTGATCGTCAATGGATCGTGAAAGTGTGACGAGATGGGAAGGCGGAGAGAGGGAACTAGAGAGGAGAAATGCAATGCTACAGGAATATCGGACTGCTGGACCAACAGCGCTTGAAAACGCTCTCCTCGGCGGGACGAAAGGTCAAAGACAATAAGTGACAGAAAACGATAACGAGATTTGGCTGGGGAGTCCATCCAACAGCCGGACGAGAAGATAAAGGAAACAATGTACGATACAATGAATAAAGGTCGATTAACGCAAGGAGAGGCACTGAGAGACAAAAAAGATCAGAGATCGGAGACCGGAGACCACAGAGAGACCAAAGAAACAGTCGGAGAAACAATCGGAAATGCAAGCTAGAGCAAAACGAAGCTGAGACCAAATCAAGACGAGACGGAAGATAGCAATAAGAGAGATATTAGAGTAGTAGTCCAGAGACTGCTAGCCGGAACCCAGAGGAAATGAGAGTCTATATGCAGATGGTGTGGTATCAAGCTGCGTTGGAGCCGGATGAACGGGAGCGGGAGGCAGGTGTTGCGTATGGATAATTGATCGGTTTGCCGTTAGGAGGGCTATACGCAACATCAGGATTGGGCATCCAACGTTCATGAATGACTTCTCTATCCGATTCGTCGGAATAAGAACGCAGTATTTTTTGTGGCGATGTGACTGAAAACGACATCGTACGAGGTTTGGATGGAAGGGGTGGCACAGGAGAGGTAGGGCGGAGCCTAGAAGACTGCAGGGGTGTCTCATGGCGGATAGCGGGAGTCGTGGTTCGTGCAGGGGTCGCAGGCCGGGAACCAGGAGGCACGGAAGCCGAGACGCTGCGCGAGTGTTGGGGGTTGAAGCGGGAGAGAGGCGTAGGAGTGCTAGGAGGAACACCATATACTGATGTTGCGGACGAAGAAACGGACTGCCGGCGAGACTCGCTGACCATGGTGGCAGCGGCAGAAGTAGGACGAGTTGGGGAGATTCCGGGTACAGCAGACTTTAATGCGATACGACTAATCTCTGCGCGCAGAGATTGTCCTTCTTGTACTTTTTGGGTATAAAGGGTTTGCTGTGCGATTCAATGTTAAGAGGGTTGTACGCTAGCTATATATCATACTACTTTACCTGTCTAAAAGAGAAGTTAGACACCATATTGACACAGTTAAATAGGCACGTACTGTTTAAGCTCAGCTTCTAACTTTGTGACGGTTATTTCCATGTCATCCAGCTTCCCTTTGAGAGTGGCCTCAATGGATTTGGCCATTTTTGTTGCTTCGGAATGAGCGAAGTGATTGACTAAAATTGCCCTGAGCAGCGCAGCACTCAGAGAAAGAGAAGAAAGCTGAAAATCCGTTGAGACTTTTTTTTCCGAGACAGGACGAACGGAGAAAAAAGAGATATACCTGGTCATCGGTTTGTTTTTCATCATGAGTCAGCCAATCTTGGAGCTCTTTATGAAGGGTCGAAACCTCCTCCACCGAGCATTTTTTTGCGGCCACTGCTGCCACTTTGTCCTCCAGCCGACGAGCCTCAGCGCGGGTACGCGAGAAGCCGGACTCCACGATAGGGAAACGTGGGGCCTGGTGGACAGACATATCTGCAGCCTCGTGCGCGCCACCCCGCCGCCTTGGGGTAGCGTATCCGCTTGCAGAGAAGTCAATACGGATAAGACGGACATCGTCACTGGTGAAATGTTCACGACAGAAAGGACAGACAGGTTTGAGGCGCGGCAATGTCTTTTCTACTATTTTATGGCAGCAACTAGAGCATAGAACATGACCTGGTGGATGAACAAAAAGTGATGACTCGGTCAGAAATTTTTTCTGATGAGACGATGAGAGAAGGTTACCGCAAGGAATTGAATGAGGCACGCAGTGCGGACCATACTCCTCAGCGCACACGTCGCATACCGAACCAGGACTGAGCGTCAGCATGAGGGTCAAGACGATGAAACCCTTGCCAGGTTTACTAGAAAGAAGGCTTTGACAAGGGATATCGCTTGAGGAGAGGGTGATGGATAAATAGCATGAAAATTATTTCTTGGTATGAGTGACCATACAAACTTTGAGTCAAATTGGGTAGCCAAACAATGCACTGCTCGCATGTTTCTTACTAACTACCCCCGAAAAAGTGACTTGACCTCCCTGTGGCACGCCGCATTCATAAACCTTTCATATCATCCTTCCATGTCCAAATCTCTTTCTAGAGTTCTCCCTCATGTTCTGACAGATTTCGGGTTCACGGAAACGCTAAAATCCAGGTATCTTCATCGTGACAAAGGTCTTCATTTCATTGCCAAGTACTAAATTAGGGTTAGGGCTTAGGGTATATCGTGAATGATGACTCGATCGTTTAGCATCGCCGTGACCTCCTTGCTGTTCTTGGTACGCATCCATGTTTTTGTGTGTATTCAGCAGGTACAATTATTACTCGGAACCTTCGCAGTGCCTCACATTGTGAATGGCGCGTTCCTATTACAGAGAATCCCCTCAACGGAGGCATATTGTCCTGCGAACTTTTACATCCGCCGACCTGCTGACAGCAAGTTTCTCCCACCATCGCCGCCGCCCAGCGCTTACCGCGTGTTTTCTCTTACGCATCAACCGAATCAACATGGACTGATTATAAAAGATGACGGTAACCTACGGTAACCCGCGGCGGACCCGCGGCGGACGCCCTCTGAAAGCCTCCTCGCTTTCTCACAGTTTCCGGAATCAATCCACCTGAGAATGCGCGACCCGCGAATCGCAGATTTCAAATTCATCACTAGCTTGGCACCAGCCTCTAGCCGTTGTAAGTACAGTTACTGACTACTTGCCCCTTCGAAGGAGAACATTTAGATCGCAGTATACTTGTAATAACTTGAAGTTTATTTAATTGCTGCGGGCTGTGGTTGTCCCGTCACACGGAAAGAAATATATCCGTCGCAACCTGGTTCTTGTTCTTCTATCCACCATCCGATCCTGCGTTCACTGAGGTACGCATCCTGTTATCGGCAATGCACATAAATGTTCTCCCTAGCCGGAGTTAGCATGTAAAACACGTTGCGCACCCGAGAAACGGGTTAGTGGAGTACAATGGACAAGTGCAAAAAAACGGGGAATGCGATAGGCTATCCTCGTACGTTTGTTCGTCGTTATCTGTGATTGTGATTGATTATCTGCCCTGGCAAAAGACGTTCTTGGATGCATTTTCCTCGTGTTGTCACATTTCTGGCCAGTTTGCCGAATTATTACGAGGAGAAGGCTGCAAGAGGCTGCAGCAGCACGGAATCCATCCACATCATGTTTGCCTTAAATCTGTCTCCATTTGTCTCGGTCAGGTGGTCCACTGCCTAGAATACACGTTCATGATGAGATAAAGAGACGTTGACCGGCTTAGTGGGCCAATAATGAAACACCAATTTGGATCGTTCTACAGGTGATCCAAGGTGATCTCCGTTGATCATCATGTTAGGTATTCTAGGCACGAATATTGATTGAGTCGGGGAAGTACCTACCAGCTACGGCCATTCGTTCTACCTATCCAGGATACGGGAACACTTGTGGCATTTTGAGAATCGCCTTGGGCCGGGTTGAAGTGTCTGGATGATTCGGCAAGCGCTCACAATGATCCCAAGCACGACCGCGATCGAGCGCCCGACAATACCTGCGTTATCTTTGCATTGCCCGACGATGTGTCTTCGCCTCGTGGTTTTTCAATGTTCGTCGTGGGTGCCCATGGATTTGTGAACACCGCATACTTTACCTTACGACCCATATGCCGTGGTTGACTGGCCTGTTTTATCCCTTTCTCCCATGGATGAAAGAGATAGAAACTCGGTCAGGGCACATGATGAGTTCTGCAGCCTTCTTACACGGAAATAAACCCCCCTATGGTAAAGGGATACACGAGGCTCCAGTGTGATAAGCACGAAGGAGATGCAAACCTACTCAATAAACTTCTGCTTTCCCCGCACTACGCCGGTTTCATTTACACAACCAAAAGTATCTGATGGGGCTTGTCAACCGAGTGGGTTATATACAGTGTACATAAATGTAAATGAAGAACCTTTCCATAATCGAGGCACCAAGATACTGTAGCAGGAATGGTGTAGTACGAGATGATGTGGCGCAACGGGAACAGGTGATCAAGTTTGGTCCTTCCAGTAGCACTATGGGTTCTGGATGATGTTCTCGATCTCCAGCTGGACTCGTACACATGCAGCTTTTCCTTCAGGGGTTTGGCCCCCCAGGAGTCTGCCACCTGGTCCTCCGATACCCACTGTGGTAGCCTCATACAGCAACTCGAGGAGTTTGATCCACTGGTGGCCCCAAATGTTCTTCGCCTCCATTCCGCCCACATCAAGCGCAGCTATTAGGATCGATCAGCAGCCATTCCAATGATCACCGACCCACACGTACCATGTAGCAGTTGCGCTGCAACCGCGGTCCCCAGCAATCTCTCGTCGTCCATCATTCTCGTAAAATACGTCCAAAACCTCGGTAACTGGAACATCTTGTCTAACGGGGTCCGCACAGGCGCTGCCAGAGTGAGGAAATACACGCGCATAATCCCAGAGACGCGCGTAATATACTCTCCTGACGCTTCCTGGTCTCCGTTGGTTGTCCGGTAGCCCATGGCTTTCGTGCGCTCTGTGGCATCCCATGCAGTACCGTCAGAGTCAGTCGATGGAATGACGCTAGGGACAGGCCACCCGCCAGACCGCTGAACGAGCTTCGCGAAGAAGACGTCTGGGAAACCCGGCAACCTCTCTAAAAGGTTCGCGGTGACTAGCGCCAGAGGGATGGCGCTCTTCTTCTCGGCTGTGACTTCCGTCTCTGCTTGCAACAATATTGCCTTTGCCAGGGAGGAAAGTGACGCTAAGTAGAGATCTTGAGGGAGAGGCTGAGACGGATCGACAAGTTTGAATATCTGTCCAGACTAGCGACCGGACCGTAAGCGGGGAAATTTTACAAAGTGGGAAATGCCTCACTATCCGCGTGATTGTTCCCTGGTCCTGCGTTAGCTGACCTATCTTCGGAGTGATTTGTCTCCGAATGCCACTCCACTGCGACTTCAATGACTTGTCGCCCTTGACGGTCTTCATTGGACCGGCTTTAAGGTTCTGTGAAATAGCCTCTTAGACCCCGAAGTAATATCCGTCAAGAGTGACACTTGCCTTGAGCGTCTCGCGGGCATGAACCCAGTCTTCTTCGGGAAGGGTCATACCGAGGAGATTTCTCCCCTGTTCTTCCGCCTCCAACTTTGCACGTTTCTCCCGCTCCACCACCTCCTTAGCGCGCTTCTCCGCTTCTTCCGCCTCTCGCTGTTTGTTCCTTTGTTCCTCTTCCTGACGTTTCTTTTCCTCCTCAGCTTGTCGTCTCTGTTCCTCCTCTTTTCTTTTGTGTTCTTCTTCCTGTCGCTTCTTGCGCTCCACCTCTAACCTCTCGCGAGCCTTCTCTTCTTCTTGTCGTATGACCCCCTCGATTCGTCCTTGCAATACATTGTCTTGCTCGCTCCACCGCACCTTTAATTGATTTATATGCCTCTGTTGCTTAGTCTTGAGTGCCGACAGCAGCGTTTGCACTTCTGACATCTGTTGTTCGTGCTTAGCAGCAAGCATCTGCAAATCGTTAGACCGTCTCTGAGCGCGCTGTTCGTGCGTCTCGAGAAGCATCTGAGTTTGTTTTCTGCGTGCTGTGCGCTTGTAAAGCGAGAACAAGTGTGAATTAAGAGTGAAGTGTTTGCAAGTGCTGGGAAATAGAAATACCGACCAGGGCATCTTTACATGTCTGCTTTTCCCATTCTTCATAAGGGTCGTGATGTCGCGTTCGAAGACGTATAGCAGCTACTGTTTCTTCGACGTGTCGACGTTCAGCTGGACTACGGGCTTCCCGTTTGGCTCTGTTGGCATGCATGATAGACCATGAGTGTCTGTATGGCGCGCCAGAACTTACGAAGGTGAAGGCACTGGAGGCTCTTCATCAGAATCGAAGCAAACGGAGTCAGACAAAGGCGTGGCTGGGGGAGATCCCGCCTCTGCATCCATGAATGGCCCCTCAGGTTCACTTTCTGAATCCGGGTAAAGGCCGAATCCAGAAGTTCGCCGGGTGCAGCTAGAGCACGATGAGCGGCCAAGTTCCTGCGACCGCACACGGGTGATGAGCTTACCTGCGCACCGGGGACGCCGTTGGGGACCTTGGCAAGCCAAATCGCATTGCGAAACCTGGTGTGGAATCACTGCACTCGTAAACCAGGTATACAATGATGGGATGCGTTCTAATCCAGTAATAGCGTGGGTCTTCCAAAAATCAAGACTGTACAGGAAGGTATCGTGGTTTGAAGCTCGACCAGACCGCAGCGTGTTGCACCACCCACGACGCTGATATTTCTCGATCAGGAAACTGCACCAACAGCTTTCGGGTGAAAAAGATGAAGAGCTACTTTTACCAGGAAAGTGTGACCTTTTTTCTACTAAATGTGTCCGTAGGCTGGACCCGAATGGAGTCCAAGTCTGTCTTTTTTAGGCAAGTTGGCCACGTGACTTTTTACACCAGAGCTCGAGTGGGTACAGTGTTTAGTGGATTCCGATAATCCCTTCGGAAGAGTTGGGGACTGAGGTTTATTATGTGGCCTTGGACCGAGAATTCGAGTTCACTGTGCCCTTTTTGATAAGGTACTCGATGATCGATCAGCGTTTCCACGGGATGTATTATTCCCAGTCAACACACTCTGTTGCGGAATTGATTGAAGAGTTCTGTACTCCATCATATCTGGTGTTTCGGAGTTTGTTTCAGGCGTGGCAACGTCTGAAAACCTACATGGTTGCCTGCTTGTGCCTCAGTGTCTTGGGCAGCGTCATACAGTGCAAGCTGAACGGTGAACCGACCGTGAAGTTCGCAGCGTTGACAGGACACCGAACGATATAACACCGATGATGTTGACCTACCTGGGCTAAAAAATGTGCGGGACAGAAATGCTGTCATTTCTGAGTGGCAAGACAGCATGGTGCCTTCAAAACATGCTACAGATACTTGTGCTGTGTGTGCACGGTGCACTGTTCCCACAAATTCAGCACAAGTTCCATGTATATCCATATCGATGCACAATGGCTGAGAGAGAGAGAGCGGAATCGTGTGATTTACAGAGAACGAGGCCAGACGAAGTATTTTTGGGATTGGGCGAAAACCCGGAGGGTTTCACGGCCCCAAGTGCGGCTTGAACCTGGTGGGTCAAGATAAGCTGCTTAGGTGGGTGGGCCCAAGCAGGTCAGCCAAGCGAGACAATCAAGTGTCAAGCGCAGCGCAACGGACAACTATGACGGATGCAACAAGAAGCCTGGATGTAGCCGGAATCGATGCCCGGATCTGATAAAGGGATGGCGCGTGCGTAAAAGAAAGAGACGACTCGCCACAGCGACTGAGCAAGTAATTTGGTCCAAGAGACTGTCAGAGCCGGACCCTCCTAACCTCGAGCTATGACCAAGGGCGTTTGTGAAGATGGGACGCACCGGTACGCCCCCGGCCCGGCGGACAGACTATGAGCTTCGACTCCTTCCACAGTGACAAAGTTCCAGCCAACACATCAGCGATCGCTACTGGGTACATGCACAACCATGATGAGTGCTCCCCGACACGTCGTCTATAGATTCAGAGCTGACGAATAGCTGTCTGTGTCATCAAGAAATAATGGCGCTCAAGAACAGCCAAAAGCCTTGTAGCGGGTGGGTATTCAGGCGCTTATAAGGATTGTAACAGGCAGGTAACCTGGGATGCATAATAGCCCAAAGGTCATGTCGGTGCGGCTCCAACGCGTTCCGTTTTAGCCGAGCTATTGCAAACCTCCATTCCCATCGATTTTCCGTCGAGATTTATAAATCTTCCTGAGAGCCGGCGTACTTTTACACCAGATTAACTTATTGTTATCTATCATTGACAGGATTCCCACTCTTTGGTGACTGTCGATTATAGACCTATCCCCCTCGAAGATTTTGTTGCATGGTACGTGCTCGTTACCCCTCGTAGCTAAACAATCTCTACGCTGCTCACACCACTGAGGTTGAGAGCAAGCCCATGCCAGCCAAGAGATGTGATTAGTGAGTCAATGTTGGGACCTATCGGCTAAGTGACGAGGTTCTTGCTGATCTCCCAGGACGGTTTTGCAGGCACCACAGACCATGCGACACTCTCCCTCTCCCGTGACCTCTTTCGTCTGAAGCCGTTCCGTACTGGAGTTACTCCCCGAATTGTATCGACAATAATACGCATTGACATTCAAACGCTGGTGGACATTTCTCGCGATCCATATAAAGCCTTTTGCTTGACAGGCATGAAGACGGGTCCCATCCAGAATTTCGTTTCGTGTGTGCCAAGTCTGCGCTGAGCTCCCTGTGATGGTCAATTTCACGATTCTTGCTGGTGGTTATACCGCCTACGTCGCATCGTATCTGTTCAATACTAACGACAACTCCTTGACGTACCTTGACCGGTATACGACTGGTGCTAATCTCTCGTGGATTATCTCCCACCCGACGAACAAAAGTATTCTGTAGTAGGTTGCTTTTCTGCTTCTCAGAGGTTATCGGATTCGAGTCACCCCCTTTAGCGCGACTAATGAGAACACTCCGGGAGGGGCCCTACAATCTTTTACCGTTGGCTCAGAGGGTGCCATCACTCTGGTCGACACCATTGGCTCAGGAGGAAGTGGCCCCCCTTACTGTGGGGGCCTGTCGACTGGGCAGGTTGCAGTTGTCAACGTATGTGTTTCGCAAATCGCGTACATGACTGGGCTTACCAGAAGTGCACAGTACAACTCTGGTACTGCACGCGTTGTCCCTACCGAGGGCGACTACTTGCACTTCTCTAATGATTCGACAATCGTGACGTTCCCCGTGCCTACCACGGGTACTCAGGGGATGTCGGAACCTCACATGGCCTACCAGTATTACGACGAGCTCTTTATTCCCGACAAGGTCTGTAATCTCGATGATTTTGTTGATTTTGATGTCACGTTTCAACCATTAACAGGGTAACGACAAGATCTGGCGACTTGGTGAGGTTGATAGTAATCGAGGTGATTTTGCAGTCCATGGGTGGATCCAGCAGCCCATCGGAAGCGGACCTCGCCACATCCGTGTCAGGGGTACGGCTGCTTTCGACCCAGTTGTGCCTCTTGCTGACCACCCGCACTAGACAACATGTTGTACACAATCCACGAACTGGCGAGCACCCTGACCCTCCAGGAGGTCCCCGCTTTCCCAAACGGAACTACCCAGATCCTCTCGAACGTATCCATCATTCCCCCCAACCCACCCGCAGGCTCAGCATTCGCAGCAGCTGAGATCCTCATTCCCGAGCCTACGGCAGAGTACCCCATCCCCTACATTTACACATCCAACCGCAACACGGGTGTCCAAGACCCCCGCGGAGACACTATTGCCATCTTCGAGAACGTTAACAACCAACTTGTACTCCGCAACCAGGTGTATACTGGTCTTGACCAGATCCGTGGGATGATGTCAGGCGAACAGGCAGGTTATCGCGGTGGGGCGTATATTGTTGCTGCTGGGTATGCAGGTACTGCCGGTGTCAAGGTGTTCAAGAGGACAGAGGGAGGTGCTAACCTCGAGGAGGTTGCTGTGAACACTCTCCTCCCCACAAGAACGTCATTTGTCTGGTTGAACCAGGACCAGGTGTAATGTACAACGATCACGCACGTAGAATACTAATACTACTCTATCATTCCACTTGACAATCAAAAACTGCAGGTCAACAATCAGCTCCTAGTCAGTTGAGCTGCACAACCGATTGAAAAGCTCTATTTGCTCCTCCTTGCCCAGCCCCATACGTCCCCTCCAGTGTGATGGACTAATAGGCATTTCCTCGGCGTTCATAGGTCTGACTGGTCTCTCCAAAATAGCATCCAGTATTTCTGGCACATTCTCAGGTTCCACTTTGCCAAGCCTAACGGACCAGATTATTGAGGTGAGGAAGGGGAGAATACATATTCATCGGACATACCATTCACCGTGAGGATAAACCAAAACATTCGCGGCATATCTGCAAGCATCATTCATTCCCAACTCATACATCCCGACAATGAATATTGCGAAACAAACTCACTTGTGTCCACCAACGTGCGCGACTTCTGCAAGCTTTATGCGACTGCTCGGGTCAGATGGGTTGATCTGCGTCCGTCTATACAGCTCATGCCGGATAGCGCGTGCAACTGCACCTCCCGTGTCTCCACACCTACAATCTTCCGAGCCATGCGTACACACGTACATATGAATGTCGTCCGATGAGGTCGCCTCAAGACTGCTTTCCGCCGGCGGAGGTTCGACATGATCCCTTAGCAACCTCCCGACTTCCCCGACATTTGCCAATGATACCTCCGGCAACTCCAACTTTCCACGCGCACTTGAGAACGCCGTCAAATAAAACACTTGTTTGTCCTCCTCCCCAGCGGGTCTGGGCGGGTGGGCAGCTTGCTTTTCAGACCACGAGAAGTTGACAGAGCCACCCCATTTGATGGCATCGAGCAAGAGCTTGCGTTGAACTGGAGTTGCGTACTTTGCTGGGTATTCGCTTGGTGGTTGGGGTGTGTGGAGGAAGGCGTAGCATCGGTGTACTGCGGCTGTTCCTGGCAGCTCACTGGTGGAAGTAGGAGTCGATAGTGCTCGGGATGGTAGACGCAGACGGGTCGATGTGTTCGCCAAGGGCCTGAAAGTGTGCCAGATGAGCGTCATCGCGGGGTTTTTCAGAGAAGCAAAGAGATCACAACGAGCTGGGTGCAGGTTTGGCGCTTTGTGTTGTACAGATAATGTGACAATCACCAGGCTTGAAGGAGCTGGGAGCTTATATTGTACATATGTCCATTGTCGAGGTGATCCGTGACGTTCCGTAGCCACGTCAACATGTACACTCTGCCAGTGGCACACAACCGTGTTACAACTGTGTCGGAAATCTTGTCCGGGTGGTGCAAACGTGTGGCCGCAATTCAGAAAATTTAGAGTAGTCTCACACAAAACAGTTCCGACGATGATGTGTCGCAAAATCAGTGCAGACATGAAGCAACGTGCCCTAGAATTGCTGTAAGATGAACGAGGTGACTGAAGCCTTAAGTGTGTACATCAATCGTTGGGTACGAAGCCCGAGCACGGTTGAGTCACCTTGTCTATGACCTCGTTCAGAGTCCTCGACGGTTATCTGGATTTCTATCGTTTGCGCCACCCGGACAACTTGTAACTTTTGACCATTTTCGGTTCACTGGCAGGAACGTTGTCAACAAGCTCCTACTAGTGAGAAGGGTTACCAAGGCTCCGCCGCTTCAGAAAAAGCATTCGGATCAATGCTGGCAGTGGTACCGAGTGTCTTCATCGTTCATGAAATATGTATGCAAGTATCACCAGTCGCCACTCTCATGTTGACCAATGTCGAATTCACAACGATGTCGGCGAGGTCTCGTCGTCGCGAACTGAAATCATGTGCCTGTGGAACGTAGGCGATTCGCCCAGCACGTCAAGTCAATTCAAGGCTCAGAGCTCAGAGCTCAGGCTTTGAAGTTCGGACATCATGACACTGGTAAATAACATATTATCTTAGCCTTCTTCACAGAAACGGACCCAAACGTTACACCACCATCCGGCAGCCCTATGACCGGATGGCATACGTCTAGCTGAACGAAACCACCAACACTGGCATTGGTCATGCCACTGTCAAGCACCCCGCTACTCGGGGTGCAAAAGTCTGTATGGCCGAATGTAACAAGGGCAAGGCCGAAGAGGTCATCACAAAGTTGAAACAGGAAGAACTCGCACCTGGAAATGGCCAAATCGTTTGGCTGGAGCTGGATTTGAGTGATCCACGCAACGCTGAGAAGACTGCTCAGGAGTTTCTGAGCAAGGAAAGCCGCCTGGACGTCCTCAGTAAGGCTGTAACTCAGACCCCGCCTGATATAAATCATTAATCTCCTGCACGGCTGTGCCTTGTTTAGTTCACAACGCTGCCATGTACAGCATTTTTATCTGTGTTTCATACTACAAGGCAACTGACCACACTCTAGTTTGTTAGAGGGATATTGTTTAGCTTCCGATGGCATGTTCTTATACGTTATCATGGAGGTCTTATACATCCCTGACTTTCTACAAAGGCGTGCAAGAAATCATGATTGTCAAGTAGGTCGTATCACACCGTGGTCTTTGGGAAAACATCTTTATACTGGCCTACAGCGTAATCAGTCCCTTCGTTCTTACTCGTGAATTGCTGCCCGTTCTTGGACAGACAGCGGCCGAGCCAAGCGTTGACGTCCGAATTGTTGTGGTGTGTCACTCTGGGTATTGGGGCTTCAGGTTTCAGGGTCGCTGAATACATTATTTAGCTTGCCTCGGACGCCCATAAAATCGTGTCCGGTGAACCCCGTTTCCGCAACATCGACGACACCAACAACGAATACAAGAGTGCTTTCGCACCTTCCTTTACCCGCTACTGTGATTTCAGTGACCGTCGCCATTGGTGATCCCATTAAATAACATTGTTACAGGTTACTCCAAACTGGCTAATATCCTCAACACGTCTGAGCTGCAACGAAGACTCAACGCAGAAGGGTCTGCCATCATGGTCATCTCGCTCCACCCTGGCATCGTCAACACGTTCTCCTCGAGACCGCAGTATCAAAAGATCATCTTCGCGCATCTCTTTAGTGGATCCGGACGTTGGAAGTTACACTTCTGTTTTTGCAGCTGCACCGCCAGAGTCAGCGCAGAATCGAGACAGATACAAAGGTGCATACCCTGTTCCTGTAAGAAAACTCCAGAAACCGACGCAGACGGCACGCGGTGAAGGGATTGTGAAGGAGCTGTGGGAAATGACAGAGGGATTCTTGGCGGATAACGTGATTTGAATACTTGTCGGACAGCATGATGTGACCTCGATCTCAGAGGTTTGGACTCCCTCAGAAGTTATTTCTACGCATTATTGATTTTGGTGATTAGGAGACCAGGGTCACTGACAGCGTCAAGACGTTTTATCGATCATTTGGCTGGGGCTTCAATGCGCCCGCAGCTTGGAGCATGTTGTCGACCGTCGCCCCTGCGTCATGAGGGTACAGAAAAAAACTTGCAGCTCGACGCGAATACGTATGTTCCACTGTTCTAGTCTGGCGTTGTTGTCCCCACCCAATCTTCTTTGCTATATACGATGTGACCGCCCTTTGCTGCGACTCCGCTGCTTCTAGGTCAGACAAGTTGGTGCTTATCATCTGCTTAGGCGTTCCCCGTTAAAATCGCAATCGACATACCATAGCAATCTTCCAGATATTCAACGCAGTTGGAATGTTAACCATCTCGTATATGATCCAGCTTGTAGTTTCACCTTCCCCTCAGGGGGGGTAAGCATCTTCATTCACTAATGCACCTAGTATTGTACTAACATACCAGCATAGCTTAACGATACATCTAGTTCCAACATTTCTCTGTTATACGCGGTGTATCAGATCGGTCACTCTTGAGTCATCATGTCACTCGGACAGTACCGGTTTTGCCATGTAAGTCATAGTCTCCCCCAACCAGACCAATAGGAAGACAATCATTCCTCCTCGTATAGTGTAGGACCAAGCCCCGCGATCTTCTCTGCCCTTGGACCATTTCGGAGCCCAATCCTCACATCCTTGCAGGGCTGATGTTCGCAACAAGTATTGCTCCATTTCAGCTATAGGATGATATCATGGGTTTTATAGCCCCCTCAGCATGCAGGAGATCTTCAGATCATCGAATTACCATGGTGGACAGGAGGTCTCACCTGTAGTATTGCCTAATTTCCTCTCAGCCAGTTGGGTGCTGTGATTAACCCAGGAGTAGATCAAAATGAACCCAACCCTCTTTGGTTTAGACCCAGCGGCGTTTTCCCAACAATTGTCCAATGCGCCCCTTGTCCTAAACCTAACAGTTGTGAGTATTTGCCTGAAATTGTAACATTCAAACCGAATAGGTGGCTCATTAAATTGACGCACAGCACCCAGAAACAAGGTTGCGCCTACACTGGGTCCTTACTAGAGGTCTGTCGATGTTTCGCATGTCACATCATAGCCTGTCAGGGATATAACGCTCGATGTGTCAATAATTGGTACTTGTGGACTTGGTACACTTTTGTGGTTCTTCTCTTCAGCGTCCTTGAATTGCGAGCGTCCAGGCTTGGTGGCAACACTCCACAAACCACCTCATAAACTCAAACGCACGGGCATGTGACAGGTGCCAGTGTCGACCCTAGAGCGCTCCTTCGTTAGGGTGGATGAGGACACCGACCTGGACCCTTGATTCTCTCGTGGAGGAGACTCAACATATCATTGTTACTGTGGCGCCATTCAGGTGGTCCTTGGGTCATCCGATAAAGGACTTGTTTTTCTGACGGCGACGTTCCGGCCATCACCTCTGACAACGGTAACATAATGGTAGGGTATCGTCGGAACTGGGAGTGTGAAGTCGGCCTTGATGCGATACAGGATAGCTGAGAAGTTTTTTATTGGGTCATTGCTGTATGATCTCCTTCGAACATCTGAGGCTATGTCTGTCTCGGGTGAATCATTTCAAACTCCCGCCTACATTGGCATCATCGTAGAGGACATCTTGTATGGTGAGTCCAGTGGTCGTGATCCCTCAGATGTCTTACAATCTCACTTCTCCCTGCAGGTGTCGAACTTGTCCTCTATTTCAAAACCATACACATTCTGCTGAGCCACAAAGGGAAGCGGAAAAATCCGACATTTTTTACGCTTTCTTCAGCAGCATGATGCTCTTCTTGATCACCGTCTGGGTGGGTACCCAGGCAATCTTTGGCCAAAACGTGTGGATACAGGACATAGGGTATCCAGGAGGTCCTGATCAATATTGGGCCACTTGTATCTTGAATTGGTACATGGATTTGATTTTGGAGGCACCGCAATCATCGTGCTGCAGCTCATGACTGACGCCCTCGTGGTGAGAATCCTCCAACGATCATTGAAATCGTTCACTTCGATGGCTCTAGATCTGTCGCTGTCGAATTGTGTGGAATAGCTATTGCGTCGTCATTGAGCCATCTATTCTGTGGGTAGCTACACTCGGTGAGCGTCACGTTCAAAACCTTAGTTCAGCTTTAACCTAGTGACCATACACCTAGGCCTAGGAATAGTGGTTGACTGGGCTTCCAGCTCTCCAGGGGGTGACCTCTTCACTTGCCTGGCCTCAACACTCGCCCTGTCATATGATTATATCTCTGTTTTCCTGAACACCACCGTGACCTGTATGGTATGCTCTCGTATGGCGTGGCACGGGGTTCAGGTGAAGAAGCAGCTTGGGAACGAGTATGCGTCCGCGCATTTCGACGTGGTCTCGATTATAGTCGAGTCTGTGCTCCTTTACATGCTCTCGGGAATCGCATTCCTAGTTTCGCTTGGATTAGAGAGCGCAACCTCGGTAACCTTTTTCTAGTGTATACGTATTAGTGATGGTGCGCCGTTCTCAGTCCATTGGTTTCCGAGCGATACTCTGACGGTGGTTTGTGATTTGTTTGCAGTGCATATCACCGCAAATGCTTATCCTCCGAGTCATCATGGGGAGGGCTTGGAATAAGAATACTGGCCGGCCCCAAAGGACGACGATCAAGCTCTCTGCTGACGGTACAAATACTACTTCTAGGTTTTACGAGGAGAGTGCAGCAGCTCTTCACTTACAGGTGTTGTCAAACGTGTACCTTCCGCATAGCGAGAGCCAGGTGTGAATACAACAAGGTTGTTTCCAGTTGTATAGGAAAACATCCAGCTTGTGCGGATCGCGTGCCTAAGCTGAGTTTCTCCGAGGGATGCATGGTCCTCCGAGGCCCGGTGGACAGACCCTGGCTTCGATGCCTCCCCAGCAAATAAATCAGTGATTGTTGCTGGGTACATGCATGACTAGTGTACGTCCAGAGCTGACGAATAGCTAGCTATGTCACAGAACTTGGACTAACTTGGTGACGAACATTCGGTAGGTATGTTAGTCTCGCTAATGCTTTTGCAGATTGTCGATATACAATTCGGTCGAGGTACTTCACATCTCTTGCTGCTGGGACTTCTTCTGGGAGAGTCAAGGCTAGGACCCAAACAAGTTGAAACCAAAAAACAGAACAAAAGATAGCATTGACCGTTATTCTAATTCTTAGTCCAACACTAATCAAGGTCCGCGAACCATTCTAATCAATAACATCTCATTATTGAACATGAGTGGGTCTTGAGTCATCTCGTTCAGTTAGAGTGCTGGTAGTCCAAGTTCACAACTAGGCGAAAAGTCACGAGCACATCCCTGTCCTGGACAGCGCGAGAATTTTAATTTTCCAATATCGACAGGACCAACTACCGTCAGAAACAAGCTGATACGGACTGCCAGTATCAGGATCTGTGGCCTGCACGGCCTTGCTGATATACTCCGGGATGTGGCATCCGCTGAAGAATCCACAAGAGTGAGCACTGTAGACTGAATGAACCCGGCAAAAGGACCTACACTTGGAAACAACGAATGACAGCCATTGTAGGTGTCTGTCAACCGGGTGATGAGATCGCTCGTGCCGGGGCTCAGGGAGGTAACGATTAAGTTGTATACTTTGGAGCGCTTGGACAGATTAGCATTCACCATGTCAGCATTGTGAACGTTCAAGCTGACGCCGGTGAGGCTCAGGAGTGTCAATGAAAAATCGAGGAGACGCTTGTTGAGCTGGGACTCATGGCCATACTCCGTTGCCTCGAGGTCTCTTAGGCCGCTCGAGAAAAGAGCAATGAAATCAAAATTGAGCAGTCGCTTGCTAAGAGCTCTTCGGCGCCGACAGCATGAGGGGCAGATTCCTGCGATTAGCGAGCAGGTAGAGGGACTACGTGAATGTGTTTCTTACAATCTTCAACAGGAGCTGCCAGATTGTGACATACCTCAATATTCAATCCCCAGGCTCAGTCTAAGACTTTGTGAGTACTGGCACATTTAGGTACAGTAACACAAAGGGCGACTTGCGTCAAACCTGCAGGCTGCAGTCCGTTGTCATGTCCGTTGAAAACCCCATCATGACACTCCTTTGCTATACTCTTACCAGGCTCTTGGCGAACACCATCAACTTCCACTTCTTCCAGTGAGCTGCTAGGAACAGTGGCAATATACCGATGCTACTCGTCTTAGTCTCCCTTACTGACCAAATCATAGAGTCGAAGCAAGATAGTCGTCCCTTCTTCACTACAAGTTAACCTGGTGGGAAATAACTACGGTTCAGTGTTGTGGTTTGACGTTCGTCTGGTCTGTGCACTGTTTTCCGATCTATGATGCATATACGTCAGCGACTCAAGTACTTAACTTTATTTACTGCTGTCTCTTTTTCTCCCCTGGCATTGTGCTCTTCTGTTCTAGGTATCGTCCCGGTAGCGTTGAGATCCTGGATCGGTGGCTCAACTTCTGTTCTAGCAATCAAAACATTATTGTGCTTGTTGCGATCCCAAGAGGAGGAAGATTTAAACATCTACACTGAAAATCGACAAAGGAATGAATCTTTGCTGTTCTTGGGTGACGTTCACCACGTTCATTGGGACGCATACCATAGTCATGCATGTGCCCAGCAGTAATCACTGATGTGTTGACTGGAACTCTGGGAGGAGTCACAGTTCAGGATATACACTTCACGCAAGCTTGACATCTTCCTAGCTGGCGATTAGCAACACCCTCGTTATATTCACACTTTGCTCTCGCTGTCTGGAAGGTACACATTTGACATCACCTGAAAATGAACAGCTACTGCATTCTCCTCGAGAATTTGAGAAGTAGGATTTATACTGTCAGAAGAGAACTTGATCGTCGTCCTTTGGGGCCGGCCAGTCTCCTTACTCCAAGCCCTTCCCATGATGACTCGGAGGATAAGCATTTGCGGTGATATGCACTGAAAACAAATCACACTCCATTGTCAGAGTATCCTTCGAAGACCAGCGGACAGAGAACGACGCACCATCAGTAATATGTACACAGAGACAAACGTTACCGAGGTTGCACTCCCTGTTCCGAACGAAACTAGGAACGCGATTCCCGAGAGCGTGCAAGGGAGCACAGACTCGACTATAATCGAAACCACGTCGAAATACGTGCATGCGTACTCGTGCCCAAGCTGCTGCTTCACCTTCATGCCGTGGTACAGCATACGATAGCATATGATGCAGGTCACGGTAGTGTTGAGGAAAACAGAGACGGAATAATACGACAGGCCGAGTTTTGCAGCCAGGCCAACGAAGAAGTCACCCCCTGGAGAGCTGGAAGTCCAATCAACCATTATTCCCAGGACTAATGATCACAGGGTTAGAACTGAAGTCGGGAGTTGAAAGGGACGCTCACCGAGGGTGGCCACCCACAGAATGGATGGTACAATGACGACGCGATAGCTATTCCACACAATCCGACAGCGATAGATCTAGAGCCATCGAAGTCAGTGATGTCAACGATCCTTGAGGGAGTCTCACCATGAGGGCATCAGTCATGAGCTGCAGCACGATGATTGCGGTCGTTCCAAAATCCATGTACCAATTCGAGATATAAGTGGCCCAATATTCGCCAGGACCACCTGGATAGCCTCTGCCCAGTATCCACATTTGTTCACCAAATATTGCCTGGGTAACCATCCAGACGGTGATCAAGAAGAGCATTATGCTGCTAAAGAAGGCGTAGAATATATCAGATTTTTTCTGCTTTCCCTTGTGGCCCAAGAGGATATGCATTGTCTTGAAATAGAGAATAAGCTCGATACCTGTAGGGACCCATGAGATTGTAAGACATACAACAGATTAAGTCCACTGGACTCACCGTACAAGATGTCCTCTAGGTTGATGCCAATGTACAGGGCAGTTTGAAATAATGCATCATCACGTATGGCCTCAGACATCTTCGAAGGAGGTCACACCGCAACTGGAAAAAACTTCTTGGTCATTTTTATCGCATCAAGGGCGGCTTGGGACTGCACGTTCCAACACCTCGTTATTTTGTTACTGTCGACAGAGGTGATGGCCGGAACGTAGTCACCCTGAATGGTTCCATTGGTGATACCATGTTGAGTCTCTTCCCCAGACAAGAGGCCACAAGAAAATCAAGGGTCGAAGTCGGAGTTCTCACCTGCTCTACTAGTAGTAAGGGATCGCCGTAAGCGCACCTTTGTTTCTAGGTGCTGTGCGTCAATATTTGAGCTATTTCTATTGCGGCATCCAATCAAACTTCGAGTCTGGTGACGGCTAAGTGTCAATTAGTTAATAAATACTAAATGCCAGATCTCAGAGGTCTACCTATGGTCCGATCCTAGATCCTAGATCCCCTGCATGTTGAGGAGGACATAGGAACCAGCCCCTTGATACAAGAAAACGGCCAAGCAAGGATACAGATTATGCTGAACTTTTTGGACGGATGTCCCATCCATGGCTCAAATGGAGCACCGACCCTGTTTTTGCCTTCTTGCTGCGAACACTGCTATTGTCATCAGCCCTACAATGATCTGATTAGTACAACGTCGATGATTGGGCTGGTCTTGGGAGACTAAGTCCTACACAGTCTAACCTGTCGTATCCGGGTGGCCTCGATACCGACCGACCCGAGGCCTGGTGTGACGGAGGAAGACCCAAGTAGATGTTAAGGACCAAGCCTATGGATCTTGTCTGACCTAGAAGCAGCGGAGTTGCAGTAAAGGGCAGGGACATCGTATAGCAGAGAAGATTAGCTAGAGATCGATACCAGACAAGAGCACTGGAACACACACACGTATGTACACGCTGGCGCAGGGCCGACGGTCGACACTGGCCTCGGCAGCGAACATGCTCTTGTAGGCGCCTGGAGGCAAGTGATCTATCAATTCTATCGGTGGTTTTTCAGATGCGGCCTAGCATCAGCAAAACGACTGAAATGAAACTGGCGGTCAGCAGGGGTCAGTGACTTACAGCAGCTTACGTGCGGTAAACGAACACCGGTGGAGATTTGAAAGCAGGACTCAGGGTCTCTGTCATTTCTGTGAATTATGAGTACTATCGCTTACCACATACTCACACAAGATCACAGAAAGTAACGCTTTGTCATGGCTAACATATTGATGCCCTGCTCGTCATTGGGTCGGCACAATGTTTCAGTGTGACGAAGCAAAGACAGACATCAATACATTGTTCATGGTCATGAATTGTTGGTACATCATGTAGACATAAAAATGAATGATTGGTAGAATGGCTTATTTGACTTCTCGTGATGTGTGCTATCAAACGAATGAGAATTAGGGTGATAATATGGATATGTATGCAGTTGTAGCTCGGCATGGCCTTCTTTCCTCGACTTGTGAGTTCCATGTGCTCGATTGAACACTGTTGACTTCGAGACCTGTCCGAGTGTCAAGACTGAACCATTAGGGGCAAATGAGCATACCTGTTGCGTTGAGGAGTGGCAGCAGCTTTGTATGAAGGGTAAATGCCATGGACAACTCCCAAGATGACAGCTTGAACCAGCTGTTTATACAGCTAGGTGCTTCTTGTCGTGACTGGGTCATTTGAATGAGAAAACTGACTGCAAGTACGTTCACTTGCACTCGCCTGAAGACGTCATAGGTGATCGCGTCCTGTGATTTTCCTTCCACGTGATTACAACGCGTTCGTTGATTTTGCCAAACACAACACAACAACCCCCCAAGTTTATAAGAGCGACAGTCCCCCTTTTCGTTTCTTTGCCCATTTACCTTAGCCGCTGTTGCGTTCATTTGCTCATACCGCTTCTACAACCACTCTACAACCACCACTTATCATCTTACAGAGATGTTGTTTCTGCCTTTCATATTTCATGCCGGGATTGGCGTGTTGTTGCTCGTCCATCAGTTTCGTAATTCTCCCACCCTCCGGAGGCTGAAAGCGACACTCGTTCCAACAGTCGCGGGTTCTTTCTTGCCTTTGTTCATTGAAAGTCACTTCGGTGACTCTATGCCAGAGTCTCTCTCTCACGGCGTGATATACCTCTCTCGGTCTACTATTGCCCTCGCCGCATCGTTGGTTTCTCCCTCTGGTCCTACCGATATTGTCTTATACGACCTGCATGCAATGGGGTCTATCTTAGACCACCGTCTCGAGCAGCAATCACGTCGACACCCTAGATCTGACCCTCCACCGGTGACCAGGACCGAGCATGAACAATACGAGGCAATCATCGAGGAACAACCATGGGTCACCTACATCCCGCTCAACGCAGAAGACTTGAAATTCTCGCCGGTCATCGACCCTGACAACACAGCGTTTGCCTTTGCAACAACAGAGGAGTCAACACATTCTTCGACTTCCCCCGGGAGCGACCCGACTCCAGCCATCGGAGAGCCCGTCCATCAATCCAGCTGCCACCGCCCTTCCCAGAAGCGCAAGTCGTCGCGGACAACGAAGAAGAAAACAGCTGGTCAAAAGAGTCAAAGTGGTCGAAAAGGCCGCAAGCCTCCTGCTCCGACGACATGGCGCGACAGACTCTTCAAGATGGTCTCCAGGCTCCGATCTCGTTTCGCAAAGCTGGACTTTTACCCCGCTGCCCATTTCGGCCGAAGTTGGCTATTCGCATTCATTCACCGACATATCAAAGCCTTCCTCGTCTTCAGTGCCGTCTTGTACGTTGGAGTTGAGCTTGTCTTTACTGCAGTGAAACACATCGTAAGTTTTCTTGTCATTCAGTGTTTGACGTGCAGGACTAATGGGGCCGCCATAGATCTTCCATGCAGTAATACAAGACTTCCTTCCACACCTTTATGTCCATGTACCCCCACGGTTGGCTGGTCTCGTGGTCAGACTCCTTGGCCACATTGAGCATCGTTGAACAGGTTCTTCGGCGGTGAAATCTATCCCCAGCCTTCACCCAAGCAGTAACACTTTCGTGATTATTTTCTCGACATTCTCCCATATTATTTTCTCTCCATTGCGCCCGTCATTCTACCTTTTTGTCGCCATATCCAAGAGTTCGTCTTCCCGAGGTCAATTCAAGAGTCCACCTTTCCGAGGCTACATTCAAGGGTCGAGTCTCCACATCTAGTCGGTCTTTGCATCATCACATCATCCACCCCCTAGCCTATCCCGGTTTCGCTCGTAGCACGTCTCCGTCACTCATCTATCCACAAACCCATCTCGACAGCGAATCTACCCACATTGGTGCTATTAACTCTAGCACTATCCACATTCAAACCATTCATCAAGCTGTTTGCGCCGCGTGCTTTTCGCCCCACCTGAGGGCGTGTCACTGTAGTGTTCTCTGCTTGTGTTTGTGTTTGGTGTCAGTTCCCTATCTACCTTAAACATTCTACCCATGTCGCACATTCCTTCATCATTCTATCATCGACTCCTGTCTCTCGTCCGCACACCTACAACAACTTCACACCATTGACATCCTACTTCTCGACCCTCGACATCGTAGCCTTGGACCCTCTTTGCCTCAGACTTGGATTGGCATCTCCTTTTGCTCGTCTCGCCCTTCGACAGTTCCTGTACTATTCCGCGTTTCGATTTGTACTTGCCTCGACCCTCAATTTCTCTATCAACACGACCTTCCATAATTCCTTCGATTAATCATTACTGTTTCGGTTTCGTTTCAACGCGGTTTTTGCTACCCCACGCCTCGGTTTGTACTCCTCTCTCCACCATAGCCCTTTGTAATTCTTCTCTTTCGGACCTGGATCTGTACTTTGGATTTGTCTATCATTCTCGTCTTGGACTATATTTTGCACTAGAAGTAGTACCTGCGTGCATCTTGGGATTTTTAGATCGCAGCCCGAAATAATCATAATTCTAATTCCACATGCCAGTCACTGGGGTTATCACAGGGGTGTTGACTTTCTTTAGCTCTGGTCTGTCGCAGCCTGGAACTCGGAAGAATAGAGCATCGCGAGTGTCCCTCCACGGCGACGCAGCCATGAACACGCGTGGATCGACATAGCAACCATATCCTTCCCCTGCATCCCGCTAACATCCGATCTGATAATGTAGACAGCATGGTTGTTTGTTTCAGAAACAAGGGACCCTTGCGATGACATATAGACCGAAGTCAATGTCGAAGGCTTTTTTCTATGAATATCACATCGTTGGCCGCCCGAATTGTAATGGATTGGGAACTCGGCCATGTGTCAAGACTGAGAGCGCCAGGCAGAAAGGATACTCCTGATAACCAGTGACTTACAATGGTCATACACCATGATGGAACCACTGTGGAACGATCAACTGCAGACCAACGTTTATGGAGGTGATTCCTTACATTGGCAAAAGCGAGTTAACTGAACAATAGCACAAGGCCGATGTATTCTGCGAGTCGGCGACTGAGTCGGCCATCATCGATGTAGCAGCTAGTTCTTGTGTTCAGAAAGTTGTTGTGAGGGCACATGAGTAATCACGGTATCTGAAGATACCTTAAACATGCTGGGCCCAGCGAAAATAAGGGCTGGCCCAAGAGTTGTAAAACGGTACAGAGTCCA
Source organism: Gyrodon lividus (assembly GCA_014904945.1). Taxonomy (NCBI): domain Eukaryota; kingdom Fungi; phylum Basidiomycota; class Agaricomycetes; order Boletales; family Gyrodontaceae; genus Gyrodon; species Gyrodon lividus. The sequence continues at coordinate 652,406 of MU127430.1, forward strand.
GACTTGAAGGTTGTGCTCGCGTGGAGTTACTAGGATGCCTCGCGAGACGTTTTGACCACCACCGATGGTTGTGGATTTCGAAATGGTAAGCTACCGATGGCTCGTGCTAGTGGGACTCTAGGATTCTGATGATACAAAGACTCGAACGACGAACACCTTCGGCGTGTACAGTTGAGCCTTTTGTGGGGCGACGACATGTTGAGGAGCGCCGACATTGCAGTGCTGTGGCTGAGGCCGGATGAATGCCGTTTAGAAATTCGGCTTATGTCACACTACACGTAAGAGTCCCGGCGGGTCGGCCGTGCGGGTGAGAATACGTACTTGAAGTCGAAGCTGTTAATCATCTTGAGTACCCTCCAGTCAGAAAACTGGCTTAACAATATAAGTGTACCGTGATGTTGGTCCGCAAGATATAAGCCCACTTCCTGGACACGGGTTTTTGAAGTTAACTGCACAGTAACGTGCCAATTTGCCCTACCACTTAGCCCTCCCATTCGCCACAACCCAGCTGACTGCCATGGGGTTACTATTTTCCAAGTCATTCAATCCTATAACTGACATGCCAGACCTCTCTGGCAAGGTTATCATAGTCACAGGCGGAAAGTGGGTAGATCCGTGTAACTGGATAATATCTATACCTCGCTGAACGGAACCACCAGCACTGGCATTGGTTATGCCACTGTCAAGCACCTCGCTCGACTGGGTGCAAAAGTCTATATGGCCGCGCGTAACAAGAGCAAGGCCGAAGAGGCTATCGCAAAGTTGAAACAGGAAGGACTCGCACCTGGAAATGGCCAAGTCGTCTGGCTGGAGCTGGATTTGAGTGATCCACGCAACGTTAAGAATACTGTTCAGGAGTTCCTGGGCAAAGAAAGCCGCCTGGACGTTCTCAGTAAGGCTGTGGTGATTCAGACCCTGCGTAATGTCAATAATTAATTTTCTGCACCTTTAGTTCACAACGCTGCCATGTACGAGATTTCTATCTGTCTCATACTACAAAGCAACTGACCACACTCTAGTTTGGTAGAGGGGTATAAGATATCCCCTGATGGTGTGTTCTTACGCTGTTATGGAGGTATTGTACATGCCTAACTTTTTCTTGAAACTTGAAGGCGTGCAAGAGATCATGATCGTCAAGTACGTCGAACCACACCGCGGTCCTCAGGACAACATCTTTATGTTATCATACTATCATGCAGTGCAATTAGCCCCTTCGTTCTGACCCGTGAATTGCTACCCGTGCTGAAACAGACAGCGGCCGAGCCAAACGCTGATGTTCGAATTGTTGTGGTATGCTACTCTGGTCGCTGTTGGAGGTTCATCGTCATTGAATACATTCTGTAGGTTTCCTCGGCTGGCCATGAACTCGTGCCCGGTGAACCCCGTTTCCGCAACTTCGATGACATCAACAACGAATACAAGAATGCTCTCGTACCTTCCTTTGCCCGCTACTGTAATTCTCAGTGACCGTCGCTATTGGTGATCCACATCAACTCACGCTGTTACAGGTTACACCAAACTGGCCAACATCCTTTATGCATCTGAGCTGCAACGAAGACTGGACGCAGAGGGCTCTCCTATCACAGTTATCTCCCTTCATCCTGGTTCTGTCAACACATTCTCCCGGAAGCCGCAGTTGAAAAAGTTCTCGTGGCTCGTGGATATCCTCGTGTATCCCTTCTTCGTGCATCCAGACGTCGGGGGTTACACTTCTGTCATTGCGGCTGCATCACCAGAGGTAGCGCAGAATCGAGACATGTACAAGGGCGCATATCTTGTTCCTATAGGAAAAATCAAGAATCCGACGGACACGGCTCGTGATGAAGGCATTGCAAAGGAGTTATGGGAATTGATGGAGGGATTCGTGGCGGATAGGGGGATTTGAAGACTCATCAGACAGGTAACCTCGATACGAGAGGCTTGGACCGTTTGTGAATTATTTTATGCATCATTGGTCTTAATGAATGGGGTACCACACTCACAATGGCAATATCAAGGTTTTGTCAAGACCCAAATCACGCGCTAAACATTTGCCCGAGCATTGATTAATAAGGGCCACAGGTTTATTCCTCTCACACAAGCGACAAGATTCGATGGATGGAAACGGAATCTAGCAGACCTTGGGTAAACACAAGTTGCTGTTCCTTGCCCCATTGAGGGAATGAAGCATACTACATGCAGCAGTCAGAAGTGTGGGACGATCGATGCCCCGTATCACATCGCTCCACCAGAAGATCTAATTCCAACTTTCTCGCTCCCACTCAGATCCGTACTGTGATGCCACAACACAACAGTACGTTTCAGTTGGACCGATTTACTTCTGCATCGAGAGCTAGGGACGATGATCCACGATTTCTTCTAGTACTTCCAGACCTTCCAAACGGGAGGTTCTTTGTGACGCCACTTTGTCCTGTGCCTCTCGGCTACAACGCCAGGCTAGGAACCGCATCTATTAACTTGAGCGCTCGATGAGCAGATCGTTTTGGAATAGCTCCAGGAAACTGCCACTTTGGGCAACGGATACCTATTCTCCACCAATCAGAACTCGCAAAACTGTCACCAAACTCTTCCGTAGTTTTGGGGGGTTGTCTGATGCGGACCCGTCTCTTCGTCGCCAATGACTGAATGTACGTCATAATGGTTAGATCTACGGCGGGCTTAGCCCATCTGGAGGACCACCAACAGCTCACCGTTCCCCCACGCCACAAAGACGTCTTGCAACTTGGCGCGTATACGTGTGTCCTCTGTCTGGCAGCCTATCTTCCCTGCTGTATGCGACGTCCCCGCCTTTTGCTGCAGCTTCGCCGCTTCTAGGTCCGACAAGGTCCAAAGGCTCGGTGCTTACGATCTGTTTCCGTTACACGCGGTGTGTTAGCTCGGTCAGTATCGGTTGTGCTATGTAGGATCAAGCAATGCGGCGTTTTCTGGGCTCTCATCAAACCTAACTTGAATCACCGACGTCCGACTCGTCAGATCCTTGCAGGGCTGACAACATATTGTGTACGGTGTTGCTCCATTTCGGCTATGGAAGTACACAGGGGTGAATGTCCAAAAAATATAGTATCCCCATCTATTCTCTTGTATTAAGGGGCTGATATCAGCACCTTGATCAGGGTTTAATGCGTCCTCAGCATGCACTGCGGGGATCCTCAGCTGATCGACCTACTGACATAGCCTCAGAGGTGACATTGACACCGCTCGCGGTCTCAGCCGCTTCACCAAACCTGAAGCTCAATTGGACTACTGCATTAAAGTTATCCTAGCGGCGTTTCCTCGACAATCATTCCTATCGTGCTCTTTGACGTGAAGATTGCATTAGTGTGCAAATCCCTGAAATTGAAATTGTAAGACACTTTTGTGAGAATTGGACCTTCTTGCAAAAAAAGCTTGAAATCTCAACCAAACCCCAAATTTGGCTGTGTTTGGATGTAAGTCCAACTGTTTTAGGAAAGGTGAGGGACAAGATTTTGTATCAAAATGCAAGTGGACACAATTTGAATATAACCTTTTTTAAGGTTAGGGCTGGGTTCTGCAGCAGGGCAGAAACAAAGTTGCGCTTACACCGAGTCTTTACTCGAGGTCTGTCTGTGTTTCGCATGCCACACTCACAGCCTTTCAGGGACATAACGAGCGACGTGTCAATAATTGACCCTTGTACCCTTTTGCGGTTCTTCTCTCCAGCGTTTTTCTGAGATTGTGAACGTGGTTGGAGGCGAGGAGACGTTCTTGGGTATAGGTATGGCGAGACTTGGTGGCCCAGATATCATGAACTTAAACGCCCGTGTATGTGACAAGGTGGTGTCAGCGCTCGAGCGCCTCTTTGTTAGGGTGCATGTCGGGACCACCCACTTGGACCCTTGATTTTCTCGTGCCTCGCCTGGAGAAGAGACTCAACATCGTTACTGTGGCGCCATTCAGGTGGTCCTTACCATCCGGTCATGTCCTTTTTTTCGATGACGGCTACGTTCCGGCCATCACCTCTGTCAAAGGTCACATAATCATCGGATATCGAAGCTAAGAGTGTCAGGTCGCTTTGAAGCGATAAAAAGACCTTTGGGTCAGGAAGCTTTTTGTCAAGTCAATCTCTTTCGAACATGTCTCAGGCCACAAATTATGGCACGACATTTGAAACTGCCTCCTACATTGGTATCAACCTAGAGGACATCTTGTATGGTGGGTCCAGTGGCTGTTATCCTCCATATGTCTTACAATCTCACTGGTCCCTACAGGTATCGAGCTTGTTCTCTATTTCAAGACCATACATATTCTGCTAAGCCACAAAGGAAAGCGGAAAAAATCCGACATTTTCTACGCTTTCTTCAGTACCATGATGCTCTTCTTGATCACCGTCTGGGTGGTTACGCAAGCAATGTTCGGCGAAAACGTGTGGGTACAGAACGGAGATCATGCAGGTGGTCCTGGTGAATATTGGGCGGCTCATATCTCGGATTGGTACATGAATCTGGGAGGTACCGCAATTATCGTGCTGCAGCTCATGACTGACGCACTCATGGTGAGACTCAACCAATGATCGTTGAAGCCGCTCAGTTCGTTGGCTCTAGATCTATCGCTGTCGGATTGTGTGGAACAGCTATCGCATCATCATTGTACCATCTATTCTGTGGGTGGCCACACTCGGTGAGCGTCTTTGTCGATTGTTTATTTCAGCTCCAACCTGGTGACCATACGCTTAGGCCTAGGAATAATGGTCGACTGGGCTTCCAGCTCTCCAGGGAATGACATCTTCACTGGCCTAGCTTTAATACTCGGCCTGGCGTATTGGTCTATCTCTGTTTTACTGAACATCACCGTGACCTCTATCATATGCTATCGTATGGTGTGGCACGGGATGAAGGTGAAGAAGCAGCTGGGAAACAAGTATGCGTGCACGTATTTCGACGTGGTCTCGATTATAGTCGAGTCTGTACTCCCTTACACGCTCTCGGGAATCGCGTTCCTGGTTTCGTTTGGATTAGAGAGCACAACCTCGGTAACGTTTTTTAGTGTATACGTGTTGGTGATGGTGCGCCATCCTCTGTCCGTTGGTTTTCAAACGATGCTCTGACGTGTGATTTGTTTGTAGTGCGTATCACCGCAAATACTTATCCTCCGAGTCATCATGGGCAGAGCTTGGAGTAAGGAGACTGGCCGGCCACAAAGGACGACGATCAAGTTCTCTCCTGACAGTACCGACGCTGCTTGTCGATTTGTTGAGGAGAGTGCAGGACCTGTTCATTTACAGGTGTTGTCAAACGTGTACCTTGCGGACAGCGAGAGCAAGGTGTGAAGATAACGAGGGTGTTGCCGGTTGCGTAGGAAGACGCGAAGGTCGCATGGAACGCATGCCTAAAGTTGTGCTTCTGCGAGTCATGCTTGAGACCGGCTGGGTTCCGTATCCATGTTCAGGAAATCTGGCACCAAGAATAGCCGACGGGAATCCCTCGGTCCGTTGTTCGTCATCAGTATGATCATGTATGATAGTGCCATGGACAATATTGCATTGTTGCCAATGGTATGTTTACACTATTCAAGGCCTCGGAGATCAACGCTAGCGTCACGGAGCCTGTTTGTGTTCTTCAAGCACAGGTCCTCTCCGCGGAAGTCTGGGGATGCTGATGTGACTGCGGGGTTCAACAAAGAGCTGCGGTGTTGGTCCAAAGCACGATTCGAGGCTTGAAGGTTTTGTCATCTCTATGATTGAGTGAAACGTTGAGGCGCTGTCGCTGTTGACATGGAAGAGAAACTGGGTTGCACCCAACCGACATAGGCGCTATAGATCCAATGAGATGCGGCGTTTCGGGTGAGAAGGACTGGGTGACTGGCAAGTTGCAAGAGTCTCCGAGTCCGATCAGTGTCAAAGTCACCTCCGTTTGGCCTGATTGGGAATTAGACTTTAGCGGCGGTCTTTGATGTTCAAGCGCTCGCTGGGCTTCTAAGACGAGGCGGAGGGCAACAGCCTTTTTTTTCGTATCTTCTTGTTTCTGTTGAGCCCTCATCTCCGTTCAGAAAGCTACATCAGATTCTCTTGTCTGTAAACTCAGACGTGTATATAAACTCAAGGGATCCCCATCAGTATCTGCAAGACTCCTCTCTTCCTCCTCCGCACTGCCCGAGGCCAATCATCTTGACCGCAACCGCACAAAAATGACCCAACCAATACATTCGACACTAGCATCCTTCCCTGAAGAACTCCTGGTACGCATACTAACACTTTGCGTAACACCACCACCAGTTCTCCCATCCCGACCTATATGGGACATCGTCCCTCCACCCACTCCAGCAGCCTTCTCCCCCATACCCCGCAACCTACCACCTCGCAACCGTCTTGCACCGTTACTCGTATCACGTCAATTCCTGCGAATTGCCTCCCCTCTGTTCTACCACACTTTGCACCTCCAGTCAGCCAACCAGGCTACTCAGGTCCTCGAGACGCTGAGGCATCATCCCCCTTTGGCCAATGCGGTGCGGAGAGTCGTCTTTGGTGGCATCTGGCGTGACAGTGCGGCTGTGCTCACGCTCTGTGAGCGCGTGGACGATGTCGACATTTGTCTGGACAGCGGCCCCGATCACTACGGCTCACCGAGGCCCCTGAACGTTTCCTTTGGCAGTGGCGCTAGTGCTAGCGACGTCGATGCGGAGGCCTTCTGCTTCGCATTGGAGCAGAAGGACACTATCATGCATCTTACGATACGTAAGGACCCCGCTGCGTACCTGACTCATCCTCGCCCGCAGTATGTACTGGAACATCTGGCACGGGTCATACATAAGTGGTCGAACCTTGTAAGTGCTACAGGATTATCATTCGCGTGTTGAATTGACCTGTTACATGATTTTTCAGGAGTCCATTCACCTCGCTTTGCGTATCTCTTCATCTCCATTCACTCTCCCCCTTGCACAAGCTCTGAGCGAGGCACCCCGCCTACAGTCTGTACGCGCACAGCTCCCCGCTGTTTGGAACAATCTCCTCCTAGTCATGTCATCCAATCCATCACTCGAAAAAGTGACCCTCTACTCGGAACCCATGCTCGGCGTTGCCCATAACAGAACGACTCCAGGGTCATCGGTGATTAAAGCAGCGTGTACCGGTATCGGTGACAACGAGAACGCGATCCTGGCTACCGGGTTGTACATGATGGAGACGAAGAAGCATGCGAGACTCTCGGAACTCATCAGGGCTGGAACGTAAGACACCTCCTTTATATATATATTTTTCTGGGAAATTTTTGACGGTCCTTGCTGTTCTTATAGCTCGATTATCCGAACGAGAGCCCACACCACAATCGCAACTGTCTCCAGCCTGCCAGTTAGCACCGCGCTGTTGAGCGCCAGCAGAGCTAAGCAGGTGGCTGTCAGGTTGCTGACCAACCGCCACAGTCTCGCTATGCCAGCAGCGCTGCCGTCTGCTGCCATCGGTGCGGCACAGGAAGTCTGATGGATCTCGGAACGACCCACCGGGGCGTAGTTATACCATGCATACAGGATTGCAGTATATTTCTATTTCATGGCCTTTGATACCCTAATTACCATGGCATCTCGTCCATGACACATCAGTTTCATGGATTTTTCTTAATTGGCGACATCTCGAAATTCTTTATTATTCACGCGTCTCATTTTCTTGTGCCCGTTGTGTGCGCCAGCCCGCGCGCTATCGTCCTAAATGGACGTGATTGCGTGGCAATATCATATACAACTACATAGACGATGTTTTGAGCAGTCTGGCATCTATTTTATGATTAGACGTGTCCTTTGTGCGACAATTACGATGTGAAGCACAGAGCACCCGACCACAACCAGCTTTCGAGCTGTAAGAAAAGATCTATATCAGAGTAACTCACCAATCAAGGTATGAAATATATGAATGTCAGTGCTCCGGGATTTGGGGGAAGCTCTGGAAAATTGATCCTGCAACTCACGTCGTCGCCGAGTTTAAATTTCCATCGCTTGTCAACAACCGATACGTATCAACTCGTGAATAATTTCCCTACGTACTGTGCCCAACGATGGTGGTGAGAGAGCTGTACGATGGGCATGCCAGTGACAGTTGAAGAGGGCAGTAGTCCGAAAAAGGCATGTGCTGTAGAACCATCACGGTCGTTGGTCCTGTCCAAGGTAAGCTTTGAAGCTTGACCAAGCCGCTCACCCCAGCACAATCTTCCGCTCCACTCATCCAGGGCCAGTCTCACTCCTCCTGGCGCTATAATTCCACCTCATCTCTTCCTAGTCTACCTTTCCATTCAGAGAACGACTACCTACTAGGACACCCATCGAACGAGCGTTTGATCTCTGTTAACGCGCTCCATGAACTTCTTCAAGACTAAACCACGAACGCCGCCTGACCTTGTACGTGGACTCCGGGATGCTATTCCAAAGCTAGAGTCTGGTGCACCGGGAAGTGAGACAAGGAGAAAGGTGACCGAATTCTTCAAGACATCCTTGTCATGTGGTTTTACTCAAAACCATCCGATCGCGTTGTTCAGGCGAGCGAGGAAGTGTCGAGGAATCTTCAAGCTATCAAGGGAGTACTGTACGGAGACGGAGGTGCGCTGATCTTTGGTCTAGATTTGTCACACCCAATCCTCACGCTTACCCATAGAACCTGTACCCGAGCTTATTGCCCAACTCGCGCAAGAGACATATTCGACCGACTTACTCCTTATTCTCGTGCAAAATATTGCACGTCTTGACTTCGAGTCACGGAAGGATGCCGTCCAGATATTCAACAATCTACTACGGCGCCAGATTGGCGCCCGCTTGCCCACTGTTGAATATATCTGTGCAAAACATGAAGAGGTTATCTTTGCTGCTCTTGCGGGGTATGGAAACGAGGAGATCGCGCTGAACACTGGCATGGTTCTGCGAGAGATGTTGAGACATGAGCAACTGGCGAAGATTCTGCTTTATTCCGAACAGTGCGTATCCTCTCTTTTATGGGTATCTGTGGCTAGCTAACACAACGTCAGATTTTACATGTTTCCACATCACATAGAGACAACATCTTTTGGAGTATCATGTGACGCATTTGCCAACTTGAAGGAGACGCTGACACGGCACAAGGCTATGGTGGCAGAATACCTCGACAAGAATTACGACAGAGTGGGTGGCCTGGCATCCCATCATCCTGTCAAGTCCTGACCTTTGGTGATGACAGTTCTTCGCGTCCTTTACTACTCTTATTATCTCCAATAACTACGTTACCAAGCGACAATCCCTTAAACTCCTCGGTGAAATCTTGCTCGATCGTGCAAACTTTAGCGTTATGACACGTTACATCTCCCAAGAGGCAAACCTCAAGATGATGATGAACATGCTCCGAGACAAGAGTAAGAACATTCAGTTTGAGGCTTTCCACGTCTTCAAGGTCAGTGTTTTTGTTTCTGTATGATGGGGATCGATGTATTCGACATCCATCTTTGACATAGGTGTTCGTCGCCAACCCAAAGAAACCACCTCAAATTGAAGAAATATTGCGAAGAAACAAAGAGAAATTGCTGGCCTTCTTGAGGAACTTCCACAATGACAAAGAGGATGAACAGTTCAGTGTACGTATAGATGTCTCAGCTTAATCGAGGCCAGCCGCTGATCGTTCTCGCGCTCCAACAGGATGAGAAGCAATTCCTGATAGTCCAAATCCAGAGTCTGTAGTGCACATGCCGTGTTTCTTGTCTCTCCTAGTTCCCTCGTACACATCCCACCCGACACCTGTTGTGGTCCCACACTCGGCATTTCGTATCCTTATCTACTAGCTCTCATCAGTTCTCACATCGCAAACATCCAGCGCATACGTCGTATGCTGTATCACTGCTGATTCGACCCATACATATCTAGCAACTGTGTGTATCGTATCGTATGTCGTCACTCCCAGGATTGGCGTGACGTGTACGCATTGTACTTTTTCTTACAGTATATCGTTGTCGAACATTGGCCAGGTCTTGACATTGTTAGGTCGGTTCTCTTTGAGCTTGTGTTCACAGGCTGGCACATGAGTGGATGGAATAGCCTAGCCAGTAGAGCTTTTAGGCATGGTTTACTAAAGCCATAATCAGCCGAGCCTCTGTCGCTGCATCAATGTTGTGAGGGTCAAAAAAGAAAGAAAGAAAATCCCTCTCTGGCGGGGAGTCGAACCCCGCTCTTCCGCGTTACTATAGTCTAGTGACAGGCGGATGTACTATCCGATATACTACCAGAGATTGGAAGTCGGCAGGCTTATTGAGATGATGATGCAGATGATTACGAGCACAAGTACAATGTATACATGCTGACGACAGTACGAAAATGGGGTATTATTTCCAGTCCAAATGATTACACTTCACCAATTCTCCAACGTCACCTGGGCGCACTCCTGAAAAATGTTTAGTCTCAGCTTCCCGCGCAGTCCAGTTGGAACTGACCTTCAGTCTTGCCAAATTATGCACGATTGCGACGTTCAGGACCGTTCTCAGCTTCCTCCTGATTTCCGCTTTCCCGACTGTTAACTGGTACGACCCCGAGCATTGACAGTATCGCGACACATTATCCGGGCGCACTTGTTTACACTTTGTGCAGCGAAGGTCTTGCTGCACAAATGCCCTTTCCATCGCACCGACCATCCGCAGGAGCTCCATCTCTATCGCAGCTCGGTCGTATTCACCTCCGCATCCCCCGCACGTCCACCTTGGGGGTCCAACATCCAAACCATTCGACATGAGCTCCGAGTCTCGACAGAAGTCAAAGTCTCGAAGCGCATCACAAAGTTTGCAAGGGACATTAGATAACTTCAACGTTTCGCAGGGATTTCGGAATATTGCTTCATTAGCGAATTCCCGAAAACCTGCCAAGTCAAGTAGGTTGCGTTTCAAGAGTCCGATTTCCACTTGGTAGTCTTGGGCAAGGCCAAGTACTGCGCAGGTAAACTTGACGAACTCAAGCACAGGGTTGGTGAAGGTGAGGTAAGAGCCAGGATGTATTGGGAACATGAACTGATTGTGGAGCTCCTCATCGTACGCCGAATCTCTGTGCTTGGATTGAGCAGCACCTACGACTCTCAGAAGTTTCCGGGTGAGTTTCCTGGAGACGAACTCGCGAGTGGCATCTGCCTCGTTCACTTTTCCAGCATCTCGCTGTGTGACGTCGGGTGCGAGGTTCTGCAGCACTCGAAGAGGAGCCCGCGAAGTTTCGTTCGTCTTCTGTCTGATCTTGTAAAGCTCGACGATGAAATATTGGATGACGGCGCTGAAGTCGTCCTGCATGGTAGGTGGGAGGAAAGTCTGAATGTTCCAACGCATTTCGATAGTGAGTTCTTTTGGAGAATCGACAGCCAAAGGGTCCTCGCAAACCACACCTCCCAGGTTTGCCGAGTCCATGAACAACAAGAAGTCATAAAAGCGCTCCGTTTTGAGATAAATGTGTTGGAACAATTCGTGGGACGTGACCGCTGTAGTAATATACGTCGCATAGGCGTGTGCGGTTCCAGGTGGTTTCGAAGTCGCAAGTAATATTCGGCTGAAGTCGGCATAAACGACCAGAGAGCCAAGCCGTTTGAATTCAGCAAGCATCTGTATGAATGTTTTCCGCATAAGTCCATGGACAAAACGGTGGATACTGGGATCGTGAAGGTGGGAAGCGCTCGTGCTGATCCAGCGCCAGAAATGATCGATAGCTAAGGTTGCAGGGCTCTCGAAGTTACCCTGGATTTTGTCAAGGAGCCAAGCCTTGATCATCGACTTCAAGATGCCGAACGTGAAGGCCGAGACATTCGACTCCCCAAGCGTAAGATCACGCTGTGCTTCGCCTCCAGAGTACTCGTTCAGCGTACGGGATACAGAGTCAAAGGCCGTTGCACCACCGCTCCCTTCAAGCTCGTTGACTACCACAGAGTGCAGCACGGAATTGACGGCTAGATTACGCACTGTGACCTCTAAGCACACGTTGGAGTAACATCCGGGGGTCATAAATTCCGTGTTCTGCAGCTCTTCCACAGGCCGGTTGTCCGCCTCTCTGCCGCCCAGATCAGGCCTTTCAGTGGGTGACCACCAAAGAACAATATCCTGCTGTATCAGCCGCCGTGCGAAGCTGATATCAGACAAAAGCAGAGGCTGGTCCCCGTCGATGTGCCCAATAGGAACGTCATAATAGTCTGCAAGAGCAATCGAACGATCGAGCCATAAACCGAGCGAGAGGTAGCGCTGCAGCATCTTTTGAGCCACGTGCGTTTGCCATGGAAAGACGTCGAGGGAGTGGGGAATTTTTGCTTTCGACATAGACAGGACCGGAAATTTCGACAACTTGGAGACCCATGTGTCGAAGTAGACCTGCTGTTTCGACGAGGAGATGATGATCATGTACGACATATTCTCTAGGAGTCCGAGCTCCCGGGAAATTGCCTTGAGTGCCGTAGTATCCTTGTTGTGGTATGTGGTCGTGAACTCGCAAAAAGTGGGGTACTGGATTGAAGCTGGATCTCCGTAGAGATCTTGGCGTTTCTTCGAGAGGTCAGCGTACAATTCTTGCAAACGCGGTATTCCCTGCCGGCGCGTCGCAGGGTCAACCAAATGCAGCTTCACAGCTCCACTAGGAAGGAAGAGTGCGAATACATGGATCGGGGCATTATGCGAGCAAGCGTGGTAGAGGAATAGGTATCTACCCCCGCGCCCAGCGTTGAGGTATGATTGTCGAGAGAAAGAGGCGCTGGCGCGATCGAGCTGGCCCAAATCGACGCCACTGCTCTGGGCTCGATTAAGAGTCAAACCCAGTTCATCCACAGTACATGTTTTGCCTAGCTTCAGCAAAGCTCGCATCTCTAGCGGGACCTAGCGTGATTTTCAGCAAGAGGTGCTTGACGTCAATGTCAAGACGTACCTGCCGCTCGAATACACCGTCGACATTCGGATCGTTCATCAAGTCCGTGAAATGTTCTTGAATCTCCTGGTACACGTCCTCCTTTACTACAACCTTATACAAATTTCTGCAAGGTATGTCTCTCGGAAGGTGCCTAACTACCTTCTCGCACTGATAGTACTCCGTGCGAAACAAGCCATCTTTGGGCGGATTCTTGAAATGAAGGTAGAATTGCCGTGGAATACGGAGCGGGACGGGCGTGGGTTCACCGTCAACAGAAACCCATAGCGTGAAGCGACCCGAAATCTTGCTTGGTCGAATCTGCACAACATCCCAGCGCTGCGTTGTTCGCACTCGTGCGCCCTTGAACATGGTAGGGACGATAGCCGACGTGTCTTCACCCCAGCGGGCTGCTCGTCTCTTCCGCCAGCGAAGCTTGATGGCTTTGAGCCACGCAGAATAGTTCGAGTTGGGGTCGGGAAGGGGAGCACCATCTGCGTCGTCATCTTCGTCAGACTCAGGACTTTGCCTCCGCGCGGCCTTGCGGCTCACGACGGCAATACGTCCTTGATCGGGCTTCTTCTGCGTTCCAAAGTCCTCCATGTCTTCTTCCCCGTCCTCCTGTGTCTTCCACGGAGCTCTTGAAAAGAAGTCCGTAACCTTGTTCTGCTTGAACTTGTCCACCGCCCCTGCAACTCTGCGATGCAACCAATCAGGATGTCTGATCCTCGGTACAGGGTTCGACACGCCTTGCATAGCAGCAGGAATAGTGATCAATTTCTGAATCACAGATCCCAACCGCTCGATGTAGTACTCCCAGTCTAATATCGAACGAAGGTCAAAGGTCGTGAGACCAGGGTCCTTGAGCCATTTGCGGAGGTAAGTACGCTTGATAGACTCTTCGGTGGAGAATATTGCGATGGGGACAGCTCGCTCGGTGACAGGAGCACCGTTTGGCTTGGCAGAGATGATGAACTTGCATGCGAGACCTTTATCTTTTACCATTTGGTCTCCGAGGAACTCAGCAAGTCTCCTAGCAGTGCTGATCGACGTGGACTTTTGCCCACCATATTCGGCAAGCGTTTTTGACATGCTTCTGTTCTCGGCAATGAGTTCGACGAGTTCCTCGTGGCTGAGGGTCTCGGCGCGAGAGAAGAGGACGTCGAGCCACTGATTGGCGATGCTTGCTACAGCACCGTAGCATTCTTCAGTGGTGGTACCGAGTAAAAACTTCTCGAAGATCTGGGATTGAAAAATCTTGATGAGCTGGAGCTCTCCACGCCGCTTGACTTCAAAGCCTTTGAGCTCTGCGAGGGATCCGTCGTCGTTGAACACTGCATACCGTTTTTTGAGCAGCTTGTCTTCCTCCTTCGACGAAGGGAGAATCATCGCGCGGTACGGTCCGTCGAGCTCGAAGAAGATGGAGTTCTCGGAGTGTACAACGTATTCCCCGGTTTCCGGGTTGAGGTCGTGGTACTGATGGTTGGTGAACTGCGCGTGGACGAGGTGATTGAGCATCGTACAAGGATATGAGAAGCCTATGGCTTTGCCGTCGTTTAACTTGAACTGGAAGTTCTCCGGGAACACTCCTGGGAGCATACACCAAATACCGTCCGTATCCAGCTCAAGCGGACGCCCGATCTGTTCCACCAACGCACGAGCCATTTGAATGATCGTCGCTCCCGTCAGACAGGTAATCCCCGCCATCTCCATCGAGTGCCAGCGTGCACCTTTGCGCATCACATACCCGTAGAACGAGTTGAGAATACACTTGTGTGCGAGCTGCAAGGAGTCATAGAGCACGATCATCTTCTTCGCTTCATCCACCTCCGCGAGGGAGCGGCCCTCGCTGGTCACAGTATCAAGGTTCTTCTTCCATGTTTTGTGCAGCCCCTTGTATTCGTACCGCCGATCACGGAAACGACGCACGGTGTCGACGTAGAACGGGTTTTCCCGCTGACATACGATCGACTCACGTGTCTCAACCTTCGTGTCCTTGGTCTTCTTGTAGACTTTGCGAGAGTAGTCTCCGAGCCGCTTGTGCAGGAGAGCCGTCTGCTCTGCCTCCGTCAAGTCCACAAACTTCCTTTGCAGTCCCCCAGGCTTCTTCGGTGGGAAGCTCTCCTGATTCAGCGCATGCCGAATCATGTTATACTCGTCCCGGTGGGCGGGAAAGAATTCACCCCTCCATGCCCAGTCCAGCCTCCGATCGCAAGTCTTGCCGGGCCGATTGTAGTCGCACACCGCACACTCCGATTCGTCGACCATCGAATCCGGCTGTAGACGATTCGACAACATGATGTTGGGATACATAGCGGCGACGTCGAGGTGGTAGATCAGAGGTTTGTCTGTGCGCTTTGGATTCTCTCGCATCAACTCGAGGGCAGACTGGATTTGAGACTTGACTTCGTCGTAATTTGTGACGGTCTCTAGAGAGCACTTTGATTCTTCAACGATGCAGAACGTCAGGGCGGCGTCGAGGTCATCAATAAGCTGAGCACTGCTTGTCAGCATGAGTCTGAGCATACTGAAAATATTACAAACCTGTTGGACGGCCGCTGGAACAATCTTGAAGTCTGTCGGGATGTCACTGCGAAAGACACCAGCCTCCAGTGCTTCTACGTGTCCTCCCACATAGGTTTCCGAAGCAAGCAAATGGCCTTCGAACATGTTCAGGTGAGCATCTTCATGTCTATTGGGCATGATGATACGCCCTCGGTATGCCTCCACCTAAGTCGATGCGTGAGCGCCGTAATACGTTGCGGGTAAGCCTACACACCATCAACAACGTCTCACAAAGTGTCCCACTCCCCTTCCGCAAAACCTCATCCGGACACAGAGGGATGATGTTGCACAAGGAGAAGATAAAAGGGTGCACGTATTTCATGTACAAATAATACGTCGCCACGGCATCTGAGACGGAATACTGTGCAAGAACTTGCGGCTGCTCCATCGCATACCTGATAAAAATGTTGTTAGCAACAACCAACGCCGAACATCGGCCAACGCACGGGGTCATCAACTCCGGGTCTAGCTCGATAGGATTATAACCCAACTTCGCCGTCGTGACGGCCTTCAGACCCTGACTGCCTTGGGGCAGGTACGAGTCGCGCTTGACCCATCGGAAGCAGTCCATGTGGACGCAGCAACGGCTCTTGTACTCGTCCTCCGAATCCTTGGCAAAACCAGTCTCGAGAAACATGTCGATGCCATTTGCTGTAGCTCGTGCGCATAGGAACGGAAAATCAAAGAAGTCACCGTTAAAAGTGGCTATGACTGTGGGTTTCACTTCCTGAATGTGCTGGAAGAACTTCGTGATGACCGCAGCCTGATTAAAATTTCCAAGATTAATGGATGCATCTTTCCGTGGAGGAAGAACAAACCTCGTCTTTTTCGTTGTAAACAATGAACGGCCCTTCATACCCTTCCTTGGGCGTGTACTCAAAATCCTCGATGTCCTCGCTCACGATCTCGCGATTCGTAATGAGGTATCCCTGACCGTCGATCATGTACGAAATCATCATCACCTGGTCAATCGACTGGTCCGGAAATTTGAGCGGCGCTTTTGTCGTCTCGATATCGAACGCCATGACCACCGGATCAGCACGCTTCACGCGTTCGACGATCTGCGTAAAGCTAGGCTGCCCAGCGGTAAACGTAACTGCATACCACAACCCAACGCGCATCTCGTTGTCGATGGCCACGCGCAGGTAATAAGGCACGTCAAACTCCCGGATATCGACGATACATTCGCGAGGATCTTTATCTCTGTAGCTGGCACCGCTGGTGCTCCCGCCGATTTCTGTCCATTCGCCCTCGAGCTCGATGTTCGTGCTAGCACCAGCTGTAGCACTGACGACTTCTGCGTAAGCGTCGATGGCACCGCGCTTCGCACCGTTTGCGAGTGCGAGGGGAGCGATGTCGCGCCTGACTGTGAGAAGATCTGAGACATTCCTGAAGCAAAGCTGGAGATAGAGTCTTCGGTGGCCCATCAAGTGATTGGGCAGTTTGAGATCTTCCTTTCGGTCGCGTGCAATTCTGTAGATGACGCCCTCGTAACGTTTCATGAGCCATTCTTCGACGGATGACTCCGAGCCGCTCTATACGGCGTGACAGACCATCAACAACGCATATACAAGCAAGAGAACGAAAGCCAACCTTGCATGCAATTTGGAAGTATGGTTCGTACTGCATCGTGCACTTGAAAGATCCTCCGTCGTCCTGTATGAAATAAAAATCTACCGCAGCCTTGCCACTAGGATACTCGGGATCCTTGACCAACGTGGGATGCATGTTGATGAGCCACCCTTCTCTCCTCCCGCCCTCCTGGACCCTCGGAAACCCAAGCTTTTCGTCAATCTCATCGCCCAATCGGACTTGCTCGAACCTCTCTGCAAGCTGAGTTCCATCATCTTCGCGTTGTGGGGTTGGACCGTCTCCAGCTGCGTTGCCGTTGGGTCCTCCTCCCCGTCCCCTTCCTCTGCCACGACCTCCACGAAAACGGGTGTTTCCTCGATAACCACCGCGCCCTGCACGTCCTCCGCGTGCGCGACCATTTGAGGTCAGCCCGAAAGTTCCCCCACGCGCCATGAGTGTAAAGAGTGCAACGCAAGATCCAAAATCACGACCGTGTAGAATGTGACAACACGTGTTGTGACATACGCGAGACATCACACTCATTGTTTTGTCACAAATTCTCCTGCGAATGATAGGCACAGACAACTCATTACCAGGATACCCGTATTATGTAGAAAAGCTACCTGGACAATCTAGTTATGTTGCACCCCAACCGTGAATATTTGAACCTCCACTGTTCTTGCAACCAGATAACAAGGGAAGTCGGGACGTACCATATTGTGAAAGCATGACAGAGACACTAAGAAACGTGCAGCAGAGACCAAGCGATGGTAGATATAGAATAGAAACCGGGGGTATCAGATAAAAATACGTGTTGCACACGACTCCAGAAAACTTCAGAGGGAAGCCAAAGAAGTGGAAAACCTAAAATGTGATGATGAAGAAACGAGAATTGAAGGAAAGGCAGTGCGATAGAGAGAAAGAGCGTTCATGCGATGGATGAATAGGAGTGTAGACGAGTAGACGATGGATAGGATGGAAGAGAAACCAGAAAGAAAAAATGGAGAACGTGACATAACACAATGGAAGGGAACCACACAGCGCACACGTCGCACACGTCTATGGTGTTCGAGAACACGAAACTAGCCATAACCAGATGAACGAACAACAAACATTACCCCTCCTCACTCCTCCTCTTCATCCTCTTCCTGGATAGCATGCTTAAACGCAGGTCCACGCGTCGCTGGTAACTGCCATCTCCCGCCTCTCGACTCCGGGGCCGTCTCGTACCCCATCTCACCTTGCACAGGAGCAGGTGATGACCTCCCAGCCGGCGAATGACCTCCCTTCTGTCTCCCACCGCCTCCGGCACCAGCCCTCGCCTTACCCGCGCGCCCATGCACATTATGATTCCTCGGAGGTGGTGACATAACCAACGGGATCGGCGACTCCAAAGTTAGGTACGACGAACTCGTACTCGCGCTCGTCGTCGAGCTGCCAGGCATCTGTCCCAGCCCTCCTGCAAACACAGGAACATCATCCTCTTCATCAACCCAATCGCTCTCATCGCCCAGACTCTGTCGTCCCGAGCTGAACACATCTCTGATATCTGGCGCTGGGGAAATGGCGAGAACTTCGACGGGGAGGTGGGTGGTTCGACTCTGCCAACCTGGAGGCTCGTGGCCCCAGCTCTTTCTCCATGACGTACGTCCTATCGACCCAGAGTTGTGTGGACTCATGAATGGTGTTAGACGCTTCTGGGCTATGAACGTGCCTGCACCACGTCGAGGAGTACTATCATCCAACGAGCGTCTGGAGGGATAACTCTTGAATGGCGAGCCCGTCCGCGTCCCCTCACCCTCAGAGACCTCGTAAAACGAGGTTGGTCGCGAAGAAGCGAGAGAATGCACCGAAGAGGCAGCCGAGTTCGTGCGGCGGTGTGCAGCGCGGGAACTCCCTGCTGTATTCTGGATGTGCCGCACAACACGTGTGGAGGAAGTAGAGCCGGCCCGACGGTGGTTGTATTTGGGCAGTGGAGACGAGGCGCGGTAATATGCTGATCCATTGGACCCCATAGAAGGTGACTTGCAATGCTTACCACCACCGAGAGAGAAACTATGTATTGATGACGGCCGTGAGGAATAATCACCTCTCTCAGAGTTAGGCGTGTCCACGCCAAAGGACTGGACAGAGGGGATCTGGTCAAGAGTATGTGGATGCTCGAGGATGAAGATTTGACCGGAGTTGTTGCCAGATGACCTTCGGGAGTTGACGCTGCTCGACCGACGAGATGAAGCAGACTGGCGTTTGACACGACGACCACGCCCGCCTCCACTCGCGCGTCGTTTGACCGTCCCCTTGCCAGCAGGAGACATGGACGAGGATGAGGGCCCAGCAAAAGGGCGAGAAGAATATTGCAATCCAAGACCATTGCTCTGAGGTAGCTGTTGTGCAGTCTCTTTCCGTTTACCCTTCCTGTCCTCGTTGAACCATAGGCGGAACGCGGAGAGCAAGCTCGCACGATGCCTATTAGGAGCGACGACTCTGCCGCCGTCCTCGCTGAAATTGGGAAGCGAGGTCAACATGTCGCCAGGCGAGTTCGCAGGAGTCGGTGCATATCCATGCGGTGGTGACGTCCCTTCACCCGCCATGACCCACGGAGATCCAGGTATAGCAGGCAAATCAGGAGTAGGCGTCGATGGCGGTATCACCGCATCCTTTGCCCTCACCGGCGGAGACTTGGTCAGCTTGGACGAGCCTCCGCTGCCATGCGAACTACGGGGATCGTCTCCACCCGAAACCTTTTCATTCTCCCGCGACTTCTCCTTCTCTCGCTCCCTTTCACGCTCGCGCTGGTCCTTGACCCCTTCTGTCGACTTCTTGCGCACCAGGCCTGCTGCTTCGAGGGCTGTCGTCGCTCGTTGCATGATACTGACGCTTCCTGAGCGAGCCTTAACTTCCCTCTTTGGCCCTTTGTCCTTGCCCTCCCCACTCCTGTAGCTTCCACTCGGTGTCGAGGGGTTCGAGCGTCCCGAAGACTCATTAGTAGTAGGCGACGGCGACAAAAACGGCGACAATGCACGTGGAGGTGTACTGGGGCGCGGCGCAGTAGGGACCGTTGGAGTAGGCGGCATGACAGCAAACTCAGGAGGTGCAGGCGAGGGTGGGGGATCGTCAGTTTGTACTGCAACTGCGCGCTTGGTTCGTCTCCGAGAACTTGAAGAACGGTCACCCTCTTTGTCTTTCCTCCGCTTAGACCCAGAGCCTTCTCCAACTTGTTCGTTGACAGAGTCTGAAGGTGTAGCTCTGACCTCACCAAGTATTCGTTTCTCGTGTTTACGCATCAGCATCCACCACAGTGCTCCCGCTGAATCACATGCATCGGAGATCACTGAATGCACGATTTGAGCAGTGTCGAAACCCATCGCGCTGAGGCCGTTCAGTATCTCGCGCTCAGCAGGAGTCGAGAAGATGATAGGAGCAGGCGTATTAAGAAGGAATGCAAAGTCTTGCGGAGGGAGAGGCGCGAGTGGCTCATCAAGTTGCGCCAAGCCGTTACTGTCAGAAAGTGTCGAAGATACGGAACGGCGTTTCGTGCGCGCAGGCGTACGAGTGGGATGTGGCGGGGCACGCGGAGTGTTCGAGGAGGCCGTCGCAGATGGCGTCATCCCCTTTCCATTATCTCCGTTCCCTTCTTCTTCAAACACAGTCTCAGGCTGCCACATTTTAGTGTCTTTGGATCCTCGCTCACTTTTGGTGATCGTGCTCTGGCTTGGATTAGGATGAATGTGGACGGGGGCATCTTTTGAAAATTTGTATGGATCGGGGAGGTTGTCATCAGGTGTCGTGGATGGGGATGGTGAAAGATCAGAGGAAGCAGAAAGGAAGGTTGATTCCGAAGTGGCAGACGTTGCTGATGACGCCGACAGTTCTACGTCCTGTATCGCTGCATCATTCGTGGCGGGCTTCACACTCAAAAGGAAGGCATCACGAAGAGGTGAAGGTGACGCAGGAACGTTGTCTTGAGGATCAGTAGCAGCAACGGTCCCGGAGATAAACCAAGACGACGCCAAGATTTGCGAGATCGTCAGTCGCTGTGACGGGTCAGACTGCAGAATGTTTCGAATCAGGTCACGGGCCTCTGCGGGCCGCATCAGTTAACGATATAACATAAAAGAATAGCAGTATCAAACCTTGTGACAGCCACTCAGGATCTTCATATTCCCCTTTAATAACCTTCTTCTTCATTATGGCTTCGTCGTCGTCATCAAATGGTAAGGTACCCGTGAGAAGGCAGTAGAGAATCACCCCCATGGACCAGACATCCACCTCTGTGGCAAATGTGAGTGAGTTACTCGCTAGCATTGCGTTACCGCTCACCCGCGCCCAGGTATCTCTTCCCCTGGAGCACCTCAGGGGCGGCATATCCAGTGGTTCCACAGAACGTCTCCATATACACACCCTTCTCATATTCGCGCGTGAATCCGAAATCACCAAGCTTGACACGACATCTTTCGTCCAACAAGACGTTCTCCAGCTTGAGATCCCGATGGACGACGCCCTTGTCGTGCAAATACGCGACGGCAAGACACAGTTGTCCAAAAATTATTCTGGTCTCGTCCTCGGACAAACGACCCTTCTCAGCGAGGTAATCAAAGAGCTCGCCACCAGAGCAAAGTTCTGTCACGATCCATATGTGTGATTCGGTAGCGATGACCTCGTACATTTGCGTAACGTGTGGATGGTGGAGTTGGCGGTGGTGGTGGATCTCGCGGGTGAGGGAGGCAGACATTGCCTTTGGGATCTGCTTGATAGCAACACGGGTAGATGAGAGACGGTGTGTACCCATGCGCACTTTTCCATAGGCTCCTGTTGGGACATCTTATCAGGCCCCACCCGTGCCCGTAGGGTAAAGGAGACCTGCCTTCGCCGATGACCTTTCCAAGGGTGTAATTACCTATTACCCTAATCTTTTGAGAAGCAAGCTCCCTCCCGAGTTCGTTATAAGCATTAGCAAGCTGGGCTTTCTGGTTTTGAGATATGGAAACCGAGTGTTTGTGACCAAGTGCAGACATTTTGGCATGTACAGATGAACTTTAACGTAGAGATAAACGAAAGGCACGGGCACAGCGGCCGCGAAGTAGTCAACACAGATTCAAGAAATTTCGGATCAAGATTCGTTGAGCAGAAGAGCGAAAATGAGAAGGCGAAAGTAAGAGCTTGTCAACGGGCCACGGTCAAAGTCGATGAACAACCTCTACCAATATCACTCAAACTCGCTACCAACGCCTCGATGGCGTGGGAATGGACACAGGCAGTACATTTGATGCAGCTAACAGATTCACAACAGCTAGGCTTAAATCATCCATGGACATAACAAGCTGGTCCAGAACAAGAACACAGGGCTATGTATCAAAAGTCCAGGTTCATCTGGCGTCCTATCTGCAGAACACCGAGTGAACCGCAATACTAAACACAGAAGAACCGAAAGAATTAGGAACGCGTGTCATAGATACAACACAATGAAGCAGGTAAAGGTGTAGATAAACAGGTACAAGAGGCTGCTGGGACAGGAAGCTAAATGATTCAGTGGTGTGTTGCCTTGACGATGCTGACAACAATGATAACGACGATAATGGCCACCGCAAAGCCTATGATGAGGCGCATCTGGAAGCTAAGTCAGCATCGGTAGTGCGCCTAAGGCGACCAGTGCTCACCTTCATATCCTTCCACCTGACGCCATACTAGTGAGACGCAGTATTCAGTACGATGAAACAATGATGCTTACCACATATTCTAGAGAACCGGATTAGCGTCAGTCGATATATCACAGTAGATACTAAACTCACCTTCCGCACTCGGTTTGCCCCACGACGGAACCCTTGTGCTGAGACAGCGAGGTTGTCTGCAACATATTTTATAACCCGCTGATGGATACGACTGTCAGAAAACAATGTCCTTACCAGTCTTGTCCTGCAATGAATCCAACCTCTCCCCTCTCTCCGCAACCTTTGTGATATTCTCCCTCATAATTCCAACCGTGTCATCAATTTGCTGTTGAATGGCCGCAGTTTTTGGGTTGCCCTGACTTGGACCAGGGGCATTCGATGAAGAGCCATTGCGGGGAAGGTAGGGGTCGTAAGGTTCAGACCTAGGGTTTGGGCAAGTTCAGAACGGAGGTCAGACTGCGTATGGCCCACGAATGTAGAAAACAAACGAACATGACGAAGTGAGGTTGAAATCTGTCCAGCAGAAGTGAGTTGGGTGAGTTTCGGTTAGGGATCGCGGACTAAGATATTGTTGTGACTTACCGTACAAAGCGAGATGACCGGCGTTATAAGGTGGTGGACGACTGAGTAGAGTTGTAACTGCTTCGAGGCGGTGACAAGCAACACAGGTTCCACTTTAACACGTGATGCGTGACACGTCACTGGCACTGGCTTTACATAGATTATTCGACGTTAGAGACTTAAGAGTACATGCAAAAGTCTGAACGATGCCGTTGATAATAGTCTACCTTCCCTGCAACACAAGAGGTCGACCAGAATCGGCGAGTTCTGATCAAGAGCTGATCCTTTTTTTCAATGCCTTTTGACAACTCAAGTCCCGACGGTCCACACAATTTCTTGACAAGAGATAGGGGATGCGCAGTCGGGAAGGTGTCGCCAAGCTTTCTTCCCGTCCTCTTCGAGGCAACCCGCATCTGCACTCCTTAACCGGACGGGTCCCGATAGCATTCATGTGTGTCATGTTGAACAATGAATATCAGCTTCAAACGTGGTCAGGTTCTCCAAGCATCTGCGGTCCAAGTCATTAAAGCACTGGTTGAGGCGATCATGGGGTACAGTATATAGGATTGCCAAGTGATATCTGAGGTGCAGAATGGCCAGACCCAGAGTGCAAGACGAGCGTGGTGCGACTTTAAACTTCACAAAGCAAATGCCGAAAGCAAATTGCTAGTAAATTCGGAAAAACCGTCGCCCTCGATGGCGTACAACCGGATGCATCGGAACTTCCTACTTTATGATCGGCGTCAGCCGAAGTTGAAGTCCCGCCCCAACGAACCCCTCCTCCCTACCAAGGCACCACAGAATCAGCAAGTCCCGGCAATCCCGTCAAGGTAAGCACGAATTCACGCCCGTTTGCAGTACGATACACCCGTGTGGCATCAATATGTACCGTCATGAGGATGCGATATCGAAATGTGGCCGTTTGAGGTGGTAAATGGATGGATGGAGCCATGGTACATCGGATGCTTCGGTGCAGCGCTTGGATCGTCTCGCTTTCGACCTTTTGGACTTGTGTTCAATCTGGAACTGACTGATCTGTATTGGCACGTCCTTCTCCTCTGTATAGATGGTGCGTATAATGGACGAATGTGCGGTGAGAGTAACGCTGACTCTTCATTTCGGGGAGTGCAGAAGCTCGAAATCGACTCTTTCTCGGGCTACCGTATCTACCCCTCCAAGGGGAAGCTCTTCGTTCGCGGAGATTCCAAAGTAAGTCTTCTACCCTAGTCAAGGGTATTCCACTCATCTTCACCCCTTCATTCTATACAACACAACGATTCAAATCCAGATCTTCCGCTTCGCAAGCTCCAAGAACTCGTCTCTCTTCCTCCAACGCAAAAACCCTCGCAAGATCGCCTGGACACAGGTTTACCGTCGCATGCACAAGAAGGGTCTTACTGAGGAAGTCGCCAAGAAGCGCTCACGCCGGACGGTGAAGCACCAACGTGGTATCGTCGGTGCTGACCTTGCTGCCATCGCCGCTAAGCGCAACCAGACCGCTGCTATCCGCACGCAGGCACGACTGACCGCTATTCAGAAGGCCAAGACTGAAAAGAAGGAGAAGGAATCGAAAAAGGCCAAAGTTGGTGTTGTTTTCTCTTCTCCGACTGGGCTACGGGGTTTGCTAACTTTGTTGCTTTCATTTCTTAGCCCGCCCGTGCACCAGTGAGCACCGCACCCAGGGTGTCGAAGCAACAGATGAAGGGTGGCAAGGGAGGTCGATGAGCACATTTCTTAGGTTTTTATTGACCCACACATGTATCGCACGTTCCTCCTTCGACATGATTCCAATGCACTCATGCATGTTATGCGTCATGCCTTCATTCACGATCCTTCCCATGTCGCGTTTGAAAGTCCAGATCATTCTGCAGATAAGCCTTGCCATAGATATCGAAATCTACTGAAAATGGGTAATACAGGTTTGTGTCTCGAATGTCCAGGATCAATGACTAGTACTGTGCGAGCCAGTGAAAATAAAGTAGGTATGCAGAGTCCGAGTAGTAAAGGGCGAGATCATACTCAAAGCCTTGGTACGTGTGGGCGCTCAGGAGCGTACTTGGCCTGATCAAAGAATGAGTTTTCATGATCATTGACACCGTGATGGCAGTATTTACCATCTCATTTTCCTTCTTGGAGAATCCACACTTCTCGTAGAAGGCTGTGAACATGGGCGGCGAGTCAACATCACCACCCCAAAAAGAACACGTAACTACGACCACTTACGTATGTTGGCATCGCTACAGTTCAGGATGGTCTTATAGCAACCGCTGTTCTCACTGATGTGTGTGAGGGCTTGGATAATTCGTAGACCAAGCTTCTTGCCCTGTTGGCTCTTGTCAACGGCAATATCTTCGATGTGGCCGACGCTTCCGAGGCCGCGGAGGAATTTCCGCTCGATGAAGATGGTGCCGACACCAACGATGTGGTCGCTGGCTTTGTCGACAATGACGATGGAGTAGTACGTCCTTGGCAGTGCACGCATGGCGTGGAACTGGTCCACCCACGCCTCTTCACCAAGGTCATTGACCACGGAAAGAACTGAAAGGACGGAGAGATGACCGCGCTTGTAGTCAGTGGAAGCAAGTGGGCGGATCTATGACCAAGTCAATGCTCTCGTTCGAACCAAAGACGCACCAGAACACGTACCATCAACTCTGGGGGCATCAGCCTAGAAACCTCGGGGGATATCAACTCTTGAGCGAACATGAGGTCAAGCGTGGGCTTAAATGTAGCCGTAGACATCATGAATAGCGTTGGGAGATGTGGGGTAGGTAGGGTAAGGAAAGTAGGAATATTTGTGAGGAAGGGAAAAGCTTCAAGTGAGAGTCTTCGGTTGTAGACTTGGTGGCGAACTGCAACTTTATACTCGCATCCCAACATAGCCATTCACAACACAGCCACGGGGTACATCAGTCTCCGTATGGAATTATACAGCGGTGGGTCAATGAGACATACATCAAGAGGGTTTGCTATCAGCTCTTGTTGAGATGCGGCAGTTTTATGAGCGTGGCCGCAGTGCACGTCGCACGGTTCTGGGTTGTCTTAGATACGTAGCTAGTGAACCAAGATGTATCACATTTCAAACGGAACAGGGTAGCCGATAGATGTATGTACTTAGCCAGATTACACCAATGCAGTTATCGATCATGTACGATTGAGTTCTGGAGTAGCCCGATAAAACTTGTTTGTGATCTCCATCCCGAGAGGCTTCCCAGTCCCCTCCTTGCGTTTCCAAAGGGTCAAAATCCCTCCCTGACACACCAAACTCAGGGGGACCCCTGATCCTTGCTCTCGCACTGCTTTCAAGATGTCCAACAACAACACCTTCAACTTGCTGATAGAGGCCGCCGCATTCCGTGCATGGGGCTTCATGGTGTCGCTCTTGAGCGCAATCTTCTCCACTTGCTGGAAGACGCCTTGCTGATGCCAAGCCACATAGACCCACGGGATTTGCGAGAGGTAGAGCTGGATATAGATATCTCTCCCATCCAGTTCTTTGCGCACGGACCTCGTCTTGACCTCGATCAAATGGGATTGCGGTATCAGTGATCGTGGCGAGGTGAGTTTTACACCAAGTCCTGCGAAGGATGGCATGTGTGCTTTAGCCAATGTGTTCCCTCCAGGGCGAATGTTCAATGAAGAGAAGGAGCCGAGAAAGAGATCGTCATCGATGTCTGATTCTGTGCAAGCATCCGCCGTAAAACCAAGCAAAACCTTCAGACCCCCAAAGTTCTGCAAATGGTTACTAGTTTTAAGACGTCGTGGCGGTTTCAAGTGTGAGCACCGCTTACATATGTTATGATGCGATGATGGTCTGTCATGTTCTCGCAGTTGCGCGGAGCTCGCGTAGCGGCCTTCAGGTATTCGTTCCCATAGCCACTCCAAGACCCTATGATCGCAGGGTTCTCCTCGCATCGCGTGAGTAAACAAGTATCCTGAACCAAGTCAATATCGATCCGAAAGTCTTTTCGACTAGGATCGTTATCGATATGGCGTAGAAGCTTGCGAAGGCTGTTGCGATTGGTGATGAGATCAAGATCATTGTAACGGAAATCATCGTGTAGGACATCGATCGCAGCAAAGAGAGGCACCATCGGGGACTGATTTCCTATCTCTAAGACGTTGTGATGTATGATCTGCACCCCGTTATCAAGTGGAACGTGCGTAACAGGACCACGGTCATCCGCCCAGATCCAGGGAGACCCTTGATCAAAGCTAAGAGGAAGACTCTGGCGACGGCAGCTGTTCGACTTACCTGGGACAGCGATGGTTGGTGTCGGTGCCTCGAGCCACGAGTAGGAAGCGATAGCTTTCACATCGCTCAGTTGAGCGTTAGCTGAGTCTGTTAGAGCTGCATAATCGACAGGGAGTGTTGTAACAGGTGCTTGAAGATCCTTTAGGATAAAAACTGGATCACCAGAGCCACTGTGACGGTGAAAGTGTCGTATTGTCTGCTTGAGAGAGTAACGTCTGTATTCCTTAGCTCTATTGCTCTGCTTTGGGGAGACTACTGTCTGCCATCCTTCCAGTTCTTCCACTGGCACTGGCAGTCTCTTATATGCTGCCATAGCGCGTTGAGGGTGTCGTCTAGTGAGGGAATGACAAACTTCTTATGCACGGGATAGATCCGTGATTTGAACCTGCATCAAGATTGATAAATATTGTCCATTCCGGCACGGCGCAGATCACTCTGGGCGCCTTGGATCGTGGGTCGATAAGAAAAACTCACGTAGTTCAAGCCCCATTAGCCTGGCGCAAAGAACGGAAAGGGTGTTTAGCTGTTCAGTGCTCAGGCCTGGGCCTGACGGCAGAACTGGAACAGGGCTAGAGGCTGGAACACGGTCGTCAGCATTGGCAAGAAGTTGCCTAGTCTGAGCTGTGCGTGATCTCCCTGGAGGCACTTGCTATCACCAGGTTACAAGTATCAATATTAAGTTCGCTACAGATTATAGGGGGTAAAAACACTACCCTGCTTTTCTAGATCGTAGCAAACAGACTTGATTCCGAGCGAGTGGGTGACCGGGATGGCTCGGGCTACACAAGTAGTGAAGTTCGACGGAAGGCCCCAGAGCTCGCGATTAAATTCCACGACGGTTCATCCACCGCCTTCACATAGATCTATTCGTCAAGGACATCAATGCAGAGCAATAGTAGTGTTCCTGTACGGCATGGATGCCTGCATTGGACTGGTCCCCTGCTGAGAGGTTGCCTTTAGGAATCTGACAATTCTCTAGCTCACGAGACGGTGTTGGTGTTATTCCGCGAAGGCCAGGTGCTGGTACTCCCAAAGGTGTCGTCCGCACAGCCTCGTTGGCACACATACAGAACATGATATTGTCTTATTCTTGAAAATCCTTCACTTGCCCTGGTACAAAAAACATACATAAGTCATAAAACTACGCCGTAGCATTCGTAGTGTACAAAATGAATGTGATAAAGATAGCATGCTTGTGGCGATCCATCCTCGCCAGCGAGCAGTAGTCATAGTCATCATCAACAAAGTCGCACAAAAAATGAAAAACAATCAATTTTTCATTCCTCCTCGGTCGGGGGCATGCCTCTGAACCCAGTTCCTGCGCCCCTCCATCCTGTGTTGCCGGCGTCTATGCTAGGCCGGGGCTTAAAGCTCTCCCTCTTGATCCGGCCTGCCTTGCATGACGTTGACTCCCGCGCAACGCTGGACGTCACCGAGCCTGCGCCGTATGATTTTGACTTCGGTAGGTAGTGAGAGCTCATACTAGAGCTCAAGCTTGTGCTGTGCCCATTGGACGCACCGCGCGACGTCGTGCGCTGCATCGTCGATGGGGCACGACCCCATCCGAGCGCCGCGTATCCTTCTGCCTGTTTCATCGTTGTTACTTGAGGTACCGGAGGCGCAGCCTGAGTAATAGGCCTTGGCAATCCAGAAGAGCCTCCACTTGGGGTACGACCTTTTGCTGGGGATGAGCTCCGCACTGGCTTAGAACTGCCATCTGCGAGTCTTTGTCGCTTGTTCGTCCCTTGTGCCATTGATGACCCTGATCTCACCGCTGGCGTGATAGTGCCCGCAAGGGCATTGTGAGATTTTCCGGGGATGTAGCCACCCTTACTGGAGCCCCCCGGTTCAAGGCTGCGACTGCGAGTTGCTGGGCCAGCGGGCTTGTTGGCGTTAACTGTCTGCATAGAATATTGTGACGCGGGTGCTTTCTTCTTGTTCTCCTGTTCATTTGCCGATATGTTCTCCATCAGAATTTGTAGCATGCTTTCGCCGTGCACCAAGAACGGGCGACCGTTTGCTTGCTCCCATGCAGGGAGGGACGACAGGAGTTGCTGTTCGAGCTGTAGGTGGAATGTCAGTGAGGCTGGCGTAGGACGTACAACAAGAAGTTGAACGGACCTTGGGCTTCTCCTTCCCTACCCGCTTCCTCATCTTCTCTTCCCTCAGCAGCCGACCTGGATCCCTGCCACCTCCTCGGCCGAGGAGTCGCGTCTGATCCCCAGCAGCACGCTCCAACTCCTTCTCTTCCTCACATATGTCAAAGTATTTCCGTATGGATGTCAACAACGGTGTCTTCAGTCTGACCTCCGTCTTGAGCCGCGCGATCTCATGCTCGTGCTGACAGAGCAGATCTTCGGTGTGTTCATCTGTGCGCAGAATAAAAAATTGATTTTGCAATCACGGTCTTCAGAAGTAGAACGTACCATCTGCGAAAGCAGCAAAGTCCGCTCGTTCGTCTTCGCCGGTAATCAATTCGTTCCACAAGGACTCGATCTCGGACCGTGCGTTCCCTATGAACTCGCCCATTCTTTCTCTCTTCAGGTCGATCATGCGCTCTAGCTCCTCTTCGTACGCTTGGATCACTTGTGGGGTCGTCCCGCGATTTGCCTGCACAAATTATGCGTCGATTAGCTCCGAGAAGCGCCAATCCTTGTCATCTGTGACTCACCTCAACAAACCCATCCATCGCTCCATCGTCCACGCCCATCCTTCTCCATAGTGCCTCCAGCTGGTCGTACATCGCCTGAATGTGAGTCTCTCTCCTTCTCTTCAGCTCCATCAATTCGGTATACCGCTGATCAACCCACAGCAGTATGTTTTGGGTGGGTTCGACCCCAAGCGAGGTCAAAAGGGCAGAAGGAACCAGATCGGGCGCCGATGAGGAATCTAGAAGGTTCACGAAGCGGGAAAAGGCCTGGTAATATTCGCGCGTCGGGTCTCCAGTAAGTTCAGAGAGTGCCATGGGGGAAGGCGAGGTTGAGCGGAAGAGAAACCCGGTCTCAGATTTGCCTTGAGACGAAGGGGTGGGGGTGCTCGTCGATGCAAGAAAAGGATCTGAACTCGGTGGTCTTAAGCTACACGAGGAAGATGAGCGAGGGAGAGCGTAAGAAGGGACGGCGAGTGTTGATGAGGAAGAAGTGACAGGTCCAGGGAACGTATCGTCGAATTCTGGTGGGCCAACGCCAAGTTCTGTGTACAGCCAATCTATTTGAATGAATACCTCGCCTAGCTGAGCTAGGCGTTTGGTCTGTATGGCGATGGTTCAGTGAATATGACTTTGGCAGGGCAGAAATGGGTACGAGGTCAGGGGTGAATGAGGTGCGTGGTGTTGCCCACATTAAAGCACCTACAATACGTTCTGCGAGATATTGCAAATATCAAGCTTGGGCCATCGAAAGCGCGAAGCACGACATCGAGACAACGAGTCCTCCACACCACCAACCTTGTTCGCCTCGTTATCTGCATTTTTCAAGGGGGTGATTGTCTCTACACCCGAACGAGACCAAACAAGTGATAAAGACGAGCAAAACGCAGAAAGAGTGGAGTATCGTCTCAGGACACCTGTGGGGAGGTACCTGAAACCTAGCGCCCTGCTGCTCCCGCATGTTTACGTGTTGATCTTTCCCAGAATACCCTTGCCCACATACCCCGAAATCATGGTGTAGTCAACTCACCACTTCGCCTTTGCCTCGTACAAGCTCCTTCTCTAGCTTAGAGAAGCGCTCCGGCACGACATCCCGGAGTGCATTTGGATTACTTGGATCTTCTTCGGTTGCAACGGCCGATCGAAGGATATCGGCTGGAAAGTAATTTGATCCCAGAGTGCGAGATAGCGTGTTCAGTCGATTTGTCAAAGTCGTCAGCTGCTCGAGTTTCGTGTGATACACCTACCCCGATGTCAGTAAATTGTATCCATCTATCGATATAATCCGTGGGCACACCTGTCGCAGTCGCTCCTGATACTCCATGGCACGTTCATGACGTCGCGGCAGCACCTTCTCCGATTTTATGTCACTGAGTGATCCGGCAACCTTTGCGTTCGTTCCCAGCGCTTTAAAGTATCGCGAACATCCCATCTCTACCTCATCGCACTTGATTTCCCATTCTTGTACTTGTTTCCTCCGGACGTCGATCTGAGACTCGACTGCACGAGTCAGGGTGTGCTGTAATTCTTGAAGTTCGTCTTCGAGGGCGGTGGCTGGCAGGCCGAGCTGGGCATGTAGTTGTGGCAGTAGCTGTGTCTGTGCATTGAGATGCGTGTGTAATGTCGAGAGAAGTGTGCTCAACGAGAGCGACGATGAGGGGGTCATGATTTTATGAGCCAAAACTGCATCTATGATTTCGTGGTTTCCAGGCAAACCGTGTTTCCTCTAAGCACGTGATCGTTGTTATCTCACGTGACCAATACATGTTCAGTTGTGGCGGTGTGATTTGAAGGAGCAATACCACTGAGACCCAGCCGTGACCAGTTTCACTTTCCATTGAGGGGGTGTATATTACACTCGTTCCCTGTCGATTCATCCAGCTTGGACATGGCCAGAATATGCCACAAATCCGCTCAACTCTTGCCATATAATCAGGTGCAAGGCACGAAACCCAATTGCGGGAATGAGGACGATGGGCGCAACCTTTCGAGCGTCAAGATTGCGGCGTTATTTTAGGTGTGATCAAGCTTGTCTCCCACAGTCAATTTTCAAGGTTGAGCGATACCCAACGATGCCAGCGAGAAAAAACGACAAGAGAAAGCCTCGTTCGACAGATCAATATCATCACTTTATACCAAGATTTATCTTGCGTCGTTTCCAAGTAGGACCTGTCAAGTAAGTATTTGTAGAACTCCTCACAGAAATACGTCAGAAATTGAGGACAGTGGCCCTCAGGTCAAAAGCAGAACGCCAGCGAGAGTTTAGGAGAACTGGTATTGTCCCAGAATACGTCCTCTACTACGACATCGCCTCAGGCACCCTTGACACCCGTCCTATCGGGAAGGTCTATGGCGTATTAAATCTCTACGGAGACAAGGCCAATCAGGAGAACGTCAATGAGCTCGAGGAGAAGTTGTCGATCCTTGAACGCGGAGCAGCGTCCATCATCAGTGATTTGCACAAGGCTCTCCCCGAAGGTAAATTCTGCCTGAAGCGGAGACCACTTGAAGCCTTGCGCAAATTCCTCTTCATCATGCATTACCGTAACGCAGTCCTTGCCCCTGTCTACTTCCAAGAAGATCATCCTGAAAATGCTCCAGCTCGCCAATGGATCGAGCATCTCAAGAAAACCAAAGGGTTGGAAACCGCCATTGATGTGTGGTTATACACGCTTCGGTTCTATCTTGACAACTCCCACTCTCAGCTCATGCTCCTCGCGGCCCAAATCACCGATAAATACGGCATGGTCAATCTTCTCAAATTCATGACGGAATCCTTCATACCTCCTGAAATTGAAGATTTCCCTGCCCTCACATATCAGTCGCTCGCTGGCAGTTTTTTCATGTGCATATGGGAAGCTGCTGAAGAAGACGAGTTTGTGCTCACCCACAACGGATTTGGGCTATGGGAAGGCTGCACTGTCGACGGCCCGGTCGGGGGAAGTTTCCACCGCATCTTCGTCATGAGCCCACGTGTTGTAC
This sequence comes from Gyrodon lividus, assembly GCA_014904945.1. NCBI lineage: Eukaryota > Fungi > Basidiomycota > Agaricomycetes > Boletales > Gyrodontaceae > Gyrodon > Gyrodon lividus. Next base: position 685,470 of record MU127430.1, read on the forward strand.
TTGTCCTTCGTACATGCCTTTTACGACCTGAGAATGCTGGTATGGTCAGTGCTCCTATGTCGAGCAATTTGCTTGACATCACTCAAAGTCCCCCTGAGACCACCTACGCAGGGGCAACTTCTTGGATGCAGAGCGGTACATGCTCAGGGGTGGAGAAATACCGGACATCAAAGGAAGCCGAAGAGGACTTGTTCACGTTTTCAATCACAAAGCTCTCTAGATCTCAAACGATGGCGATCAACGCCGTGCTTCTAAAGAACGTCGGAAGCGAAACTTCGCTCACGTTCCTCTCCAGCGATTGCATGCTTCGAACATCCCGCAGCTTCTGTAACAATTTCCTCCGTGTATCGGAGGTGGGGAAGTTCACAAAGCTAATCAAAACACTATCCTCCGACGTACCCGTCCCAAGAAAAGCTGGTGAAGGCGACGATGACACATTCGTTGACATAGGGCTTTTCAAGCTCTTCATGGACATCTCCACGGGTAGCAAGACCTTTGATTCGGCATACGACCGCGCACAGGCGGTCTTGGCTGTTGTGGAAGGCAAGCGGTACACTGCGTCTGAGTTCGCCTATGATTATCATAGGCAAGTCATGACGACCTACGATGCCTTTCGACGCGACTGTGAAGTCGATCCCAAAGACTCGGAATACGTACCATGGGCGACCCTTCTTGAAATGATACCTCGTGACACTTCAGCTCTAGTGTTCAAGCTCGTCGTTCCTGTCATTCAAGCATCCGGCTTCAAGTGGGCTCCCACAGAAAATGTCCTGGACACCCTTCAGGCTGAAGTTGTTGCGGTTGGGTTCTTGCAAAAAGTATCTCGCAGTCCAGGGGCCTGGTACAAACTGAAGACCAGCAATGAGGATGCCGCTCCCCTGCTATCACGCCTATTCCACAAGAACCCTGTTGACAGTGTCCTGCTTCCTTGGCTGGGTTTCACTCGCGCTCATTCCGAGATTTTTGGTTCTGATTACGACAAGGCATACACACTATACCGTACGATATGTTTCAACGGACCCACGACGAACTTCTTAAGTTCGTACTGCGCGTCTTTGATCGCTATCGTTACACGTGGATTTAGCCTCCTGCCCGCCACCAGCGGAGACGTTCGACCAGAGGCATGTCTTGCCCAGAAACTAACTCAAGCGCAGTGGACGCTCGTCATGTCCATGATCAAGGACATCATGGTACGGAAGGGATATGACTTCTTTACTGGCCATGGTGATACACCACAGGAGGAACAACGGAGGATGGCCGAGGATGTGATTATCATTGGAGTTCTTCGTTGGTTGGCGAAGAACAGGTTCAATATGCTCAATGGTTTCTGTCGTTCACGCAACATTCCGCTCATCGAAATGGGTGATAGTCGTGCTTCATGAAGCGACGTCCCAAGGCTGTACGACTCAACGTGCTTGGTGCTATTGTTTAATTTGAAAGTCTATGAAAATATTCGTATTCGCCAGACTCAGTGTTATTGAGAAGAACAAGTCATCTGCAATCAACGACGGAAGTGGCGACAACAACATCATTTGCACTGGCTCGGATAAGGAACGACTGTCTTCCTTGTATGGTATGCTAGGGGAGACCAGGGTCCGCACGACTAATGAATCAACCTAGGTTTGATTCCAGGATCGTCGTCTGTTGTTTTCGGAAGGTCTGCTCGTCACACCCACGCCGGATTCGCGACTTACTGGCCCTCTGAGACCCCACCATGACGAAGCAGCCCACGCCCACGTACCTCCTGTGCTTCTTTTGCGGCCGAAAGCCCACAATGATAAACACTGCCAGGCTTTAAAGGAGCCCTCAAATCCCCCCTCCCACCCCAGGAGTCTCAGTACGCACCATGGCTTACAGACAATACAGACAGACAAAACCCACTTATTCCGATCCCCCAGTCGACCTCGCTTTCCTTCTCAAGGATCTTGGGGAACCTATCAAAACGTTTTCTTGCCCATCGGCGGTGACGGCGGATGTCGTCCAACTAAAGGACTTCAAGGCTATTTCGTCCTACTCTTGGATTGATGCAGCAACGCCGACGATCGCCGTACCAGGTTGGCTTTTCGTTGCTGAGCACTTGACAATTTTGTATCTGATTGGATTGATACTAGGCTCCCCGAGAGTTTGGGCGAATACCCATGTCACCCGCGTTCCCGCTGACAAAGGTGTTCATTACATCGATCAGAATGCGGCGCGCATGCAGGGTCACTCACCGCTGCTACCCCTATTCGTCGCCATTGACAACATGAATATTCAATTTCGCTACGACGACCTCGATCTAGTCACCGATCGTAACAATCTGCGCAAATTGTTACGTTTCGTGACTGGTGCCAAGGACGAAAAGGACTTCCGTATTGACATCGACTTAGCGGGAAAAACGTGTCTCCTCACACGCCGTGAAGAAAAGAATGCAGAAACCATCGTGGGCTTCCGAGGGTTTGGTCACGAGTATGAGACAGCTGCTACCACAGCTACACGTGGCTGCGAGAACGCGACGGGCCACCACCGCATCGTATCCTATGTGAGTCCTTATTCGAGAATGGAATGATGCCCAAACTCACCTAAGATGTGCCAGGACTTTGGAGGACTTAAAGTTCTGCTGAGATTCGAAGTTGATGCGTGCGTGGTAGGTGGCACCAATGACGACGAATTCCTCGAGTCTTTCTCTGCATTGAACATCGAGACTCCCGGTGTGGTGACCAAGTCTCCTGCGCTAACTCCCATTGCACCGTCTGCCTTGAGTGTGAAGTTCACCATGCCTCGCACTCTTACACCACAGGGTAACATGGTTGAGATCAAGACCCGAGCTTCACACCGAGCCCTGGATTGGATAGAGATCTATCCACAACTCTACCTGTCCCAGACTCCATACCTTTACGTTGCAAAGCACGAGCGCGGTAACTTCCAAACCGTGGAGAAAACACAGCTCAACGGTGCAACGATGAGGCCGTACGCGAAGCAGGCTGAGGCGTCCATGGGAAAACTCAAGATATTGCTAGGGCAGATACTGGAGGTAGTGCGTAAGGAAGGAAACAATGTTCCACTGAGCCTCGTGTGTCGGGGAGGGGAACTGGTTCTCTATAAACGCGCAGCGGGCAGTGAAAATCCAACTGAGAAGTATATTACGAACAAGTTCACAGGAGGTCCCGAGTCAAAGTAGATACCTAAGTAGTTCACAGGTACTCGTTAGCGATATCCATGGTGGTTTACTCGCTACTGCCTACTTACCTTGTCAAAATTGAGCAACACCAAAGAATCTGACTGCTACCAGTCGGATTACGTTTCATTCTCTGTTAAAACGGATTCGTATTCATACATGGAGTCGAAGGTGGATTCAGCATTCAACGTGGAGTCGAATAGTGCGCAGTCCAGAGGGCGAATACCGCGTATCGCGAGAACGCTGCTGGAAGCAATGCTCTTCTGGCCTGCTTCTCTAGCATCTCGAATGTTCTTAGTACAAATGTCAAGCCATCAAAGTTGTTGGTGCGATAACACAAAGTTTGGACCACAAGATTGATTCTATGGTGTGACGAACTGCTGCAACAATGGGCAAAAGTCAAGGTCCTTTCAGGATACGATGCATGGGGGTGAGTTACCAGTGTCGCTAGAATACACTGACAGGTTACCGACGATATGGACGATATACAACGATGGTAGGGTTCATAATCTTGATAACAAAGGGGTACGGCCAACCTGTGGGCTGGGCAATCGGATGTCCCAGGGTGTTTCTGACCACCATCTGGAGCCTTTCATCACCAACACGAGGAAACGAAGAGTCACGCAGTAAGAGACATGTTGTATCAGTTCGAAGTTGTCGTGATAAACTTTGACTCGCGGGTGTGTGGGGTTCGCACACTGGAACTTGAAGGGCCCTTAAACAGTGACGCTTGGCTCCCGTCACCTTTGCGAAGCAGTACCTCCTCCAGAAACAGTTTTCGCAGCCTGGTATAACGAGAGGTGATGCGACTATAATCGTGTCCGACAAGCGTCCGCAAGTCACGCGGGACCCCGTAGAAGACTCTCAAACTTTCCACCAACAACGCCTTCGCGTTGTTGTTTTGTAGCGTGGAGAGGAGAGCCGGGATTTGATTTATACGCCTGATAACAACCTCTCGGTAGAGGTCATTGATACCGACGGAATACCGTGCCTTGCAAACCAAGACGACGGCTTTCCGCACGCGCGTCGCGTGACACCACGCAGATTCCAGGCTACGGGATAGCGACGGATCAAGGAGGATAGTGGGTAGGGCAAGAAAGGTCAAATATGGCTCGAAGGATTTCAACCGGTACGCGGGCTGTGTAGTCCGTTGGACTAAATGGCTTCCAACATCCATGACAAGACCTTGGATAGATAGCTGCGTTCGTCGGGATGCTTTGTGGTTTTCTTTGTTGGGGGTGGTAAAATGGCTAAAGGACTGTGCTTGAATCTGGGAACAGTGCGGTTGCCAGTGTCACCTCCTAGATTCCAGAAGTGGTACGACTCCTGTCGGCGCATGACTTGTTCAAGTGAGAGTCAATATATCCGACGTAGTAGCCAGCGTGTTCGCCTCGGCCCTCCAAGAAAGAGCCCGTCATAATGCGAAAACCATTTCAGTCTCCCTTACACAGACCAACTCAGAGTGGAAGTACTGGGAGTGTCCATATTGTCACCATCTGTAAATTCATGCAGCCAAGTTCTCTGCATTGATCTGCCACTTTCATGTTACATCACCTCACGAATAATTTCCCCTCTAATATCGTGAACCTTCCAAGGTTTCTCCACGAATTCAAGAGACCAAGTCGAGTCAGCGTTCCTCGTGAACGACACTTTGCAGTCCATGGTTAGGTTTCTCCCAGTCCAAATTGTAGCTTCCACCACCACCGATAATGCAGACCAGTCAACCGGACCTTGTCCGGATGATACCGTACGGTAAGCGAAGAGAGATTGTGTTGTGAATAAATCGTCTTCGAGGTCGTAGGAATTTGATTTCCCTGCAGCAAGGCTCCATTCAACATGTGCACGGGATAAGGTTGCAGTGGCGTACCTACCGTGTTGAGCCCGCGGAGGCGATCAGTGTCCTTATGCCATCACCGGATGCATGTGAAATATGGACGTTTCAAGTCACGAACTGCACTGCTCGCCTTTGACACGGGCTTTGCCAGCGCCGAACCATTCCACATTCTGGAGGTGACAAGAGGAATGATCCAGCTGCAGGGGTAGGTTTGATCACTGTCTTGATGATAGTTGATATCCTCGGACTCCTCGAGATTATGGGCACCTATCGCGGACATTAGTGGCGTGGCGCGAAGTCGTGTGCTCCATGTCGTACGCTGAAATAGGAGGCGGAGATGAATGGCGGCACAGGAAAGCGCTAGGCACAGCACTTCCCTCGGTATGAGCCTAGACTAACTGCCAAAGGATCGTACCAGGGCGAGGGAATGAGCGCCTGACACAATCACAACGCGAGGCCGTTGTGATCGTGGATCGCGGCACCTGTGGAGCTGAACAGAAGAGGGCAAAACACAACTGACCACAATCGGCATAGGGCCATTTTCTAAACGTCGCCTCTCTGGTTGGGTTCCGAGTTCTCTTTGATCTGAACGGCGGCTGCGTTGGAGTAGCATAGCTCAGCTTGTCACTGTCAAGACGTGTGAGTGCTGGTCGTGAACCGAACAAGTGAATCGCCTCTCATATCAGATAGCCATTACCGTATGCATCAAAACTTAGTTCTTCAAGAGCCAAGTAACCGCGGAAGGTATCGCCCGGAACGTTTGGCGACGTGCTTGACCTCACCAACATCACGAGTGACGAAATCGGGAAGACAAGACGAAGCTCGTTTCTGGAACGGTTTAGCAGGTCGGGATTGATTTCGTTATCAAGGCAGAAATCGGTTCGTTACATGGGAAAAATTTACAAGATACAATCTACGAAAACAGTGCAGTGTCAGCTATCATCATCGATGAACATTTTAACCCGACCCCTCAGCGTTGATGGCTTTCTGCTGCGCACTAAAATTGGTTGAAACGATCGGGCATCCCTTTCCCGGTCCGTTCAAGTTCTGGATGGTGACAGCGGCGGCATTGAGCCGAGCATTTTGCGATGCGGTGCTATTGTCAGTGGGGAACGTAAGAAGGACTGTTGGGTTGAGCACCACGTGACCAGCAAGGACGTTTGCAGTAAGGTTCTGGGAGTGTTATAGTCAGGAATGGTGGAACATGGGTGACGATATATCCATATCCTTACTGAGATGTAGTGTGCTTGGTCCGGTGGGCATTGGCACGGAATGAGGATAGGTTTCCCATTGGTACCGTTCACGGCCCCGTCACAGTTGCCAGTCCCTTCGAGACCGTCTGTCAGTAGTCTTGGAGTTTAAATGACTAGCCAGGGTGCTCACCATCAGGATTGATACCGGATTGCCATCCAAGTGTAGGTGCAAGAGAAGCGATCTGCTCATCCGTGGGGGATGTGGCATTGCCGGATGACGACGTTGGGGCAGTATTCGTGGGCAAAAGTAAAGGAGCCGTAGGTGGTGACGACCCGGCCAGTGCTGTAGCCGTGGTTGGTTGGGTGAGAGTGACTGGGGTGGGGCAGCCACCGCCAACTGTCATCACAGGTGCACCCCCACCAGTTGCAGTGGGACTCGGTGATGCCACGGAGGGGGAAATCGCGGTGATATTAGTCGTCTCGGCGTCGATGGCTTTATGCTGGGCAGTGAACGTAGTGGACGAGATGGGACATCCAACACCGGGCCCTTCAAGATTCTGTAGGGTGACAGCAGCAGCATTCAAGCGGGCGAGCTGAGACGCAGTACTGTTGTCGGTGGGGAAAGTTAACTTGACAGTGGGGTTTGTAGTGACAAAACCAGCCGCGACATTTTCATTGAGAGTCTAGATTTTTATAAATCAAAATTGACCACAAAAATGAAACACTTGTGACTACTAACGTCGAGGAAAAAGGTTGAATTCGGTGGGCACTGGCAAGGTACCTGGATAGGTTTTCCATCGGTCCCATTCACGGCGCCGTCGCAGTTTCCAGTGCCTAATGGACAACATGACTTTAGGCTAGTGTTTGTAAACGAGTGTACTGACCATCAGGGTTGATTCCCGCCACCCACCCGAAAGGCGGAACAAGAGCCGGATTAACATCTCTCTTGCGCCGGAGACTAGAGTCAAATGGAAAGGCCGTAACGATAGGAATCAAACATATAACAGTGAACGTCTTGTAGAGAAACATAGCCTGAGGATTTCAACTCGAGTACAGAGTAGTAGATGGAGTGGCTGTCGTGCTAAATAACGGTGCTGGTTGCAATGAATCAATTGATACAATGAAAAGGAGCGAAGGGGGAAGTCGCCAGCGACGATGAGTTTGGAAGAGAAAGACGGGTATATAGGACTGTCAAGAGTTATATGTCCATCTTTCCCTTCGTTTTTACAGTAAACAAGTTGCGACATAATCATTGTTTTCCAAAAAAGGCAGGTGTTTATCTTCGTGGGATGAGTGGGACTTTGAGAACGTCCTGCCAGCAACACAATAGACCCGACGTTGATGCCTTTTTGTTTTCATAGAGACAATAGCGTCGTCAATAATCGATGGAGACACATCCACTGCCCGGGCTCTCGATCTCAGGCTTGCCCTGCGCACATACAGATTCAAGTCCAAACTAGAATATATACAATGGACGCATGTATGGAACCTTGAAAAGTCTATGTTGTAGAGCGCCAATCGCCGTGAGAGTGTTACTTCTTGTTCAGCTCCTCAGATATCTTACGCAGCTCTTCCCGACTCTATAGATACCAATCAGTCAGATGCGTATAATGTACCAAATAGTGCAATGACCAGCGGTGCTTCTAAAGTGTTTAAAATCTCTTGACTGGGGACATGGGGGTCCCGGGCATGGTGCGCTTGGAACTCGGGCTTGCTGCTCAGCCCACCTCCGGGCTGAGAGGGGTCAATAAGATCTGCTGGATTGTTTGATTTCTGAAGCATGGTCTCCATCTGTCACCATTTGATGCTACAATCAATAGAGCGACTAACCGCTGGGTGAGGCAGGATATTGAACCACTGTTTCGCCCGCCCCTCGGCAGGTTGACCAGAGCCCTTGTTTGGTGTGCTGAACGTTCCGGACATGTGAGATGGTACGTTTGGACGTTATGCAGAGGATTGCTATCAAATAAAACTGATAAAGGCCCCTTATATGACAAGGATTCACTGCGGAGCAAGTATGACGTCATCTCACGGGTACCTCCCGGCTTTTTGGGCTGGGTAGCCCCAGTACCTGCACTGCAGGACAGAATTGATCGATTCTAACCTCTGCATAAATGGCCCGGAGGAAAAAAGGGATAAAAATCCGGAATACACAATATTCAAAGGCGCTATCGGAAAAAGACATGGAATGCGAGCGACTACAAGCCAAAATACCATCCCTTTGCGACCGACTTTCTGAGTGGGACAAGCTAGACACATAACGAGAGGGCATGTGGAGGAATACAGAAGTTTACTTCGAGAGCATCATCTATAATCAGTATATTAGTACGAGACCTTCCAGAACAAGCATGGCGAATGTCAGTCCCCACCTTGACGAACTCTGGAGGTGCGCCGATCAGGAACGACCCAATGGATATACGAGGAAATAATGTATTACTGACCTTCGTAGTTGATTTGGCCATCGCCGTCTACATCCGCCTCACGGATCATCTCGTCGACCTCTGTGTCAGTCAATTTCTCTCCTGCAATGCAAACCCGTTGAACTCAGGGGCATACACCATCACAGTGATCCAACGAATAGCTCACCGAGGTTAGTCATGACATGTCGCAGCTCTGCTGCGCTGATGTAGCCATTTCCGTCCTTGTCGAACACTTTGAATGCCTCCTTGATTTCCTCCTCGCTATCCGTGTCGCGCATTTTGCGCGCCATCATGGTCAAGAACTCAGGGAAATCGATCGTCCCGTTTCCGTCTGCATCGACTTCATTGATCATGTCTTGTAGCTCTGCCTCGGTGGGGTTCTGCCCTAGCGAGCGCATCACGGTGCCAAGCTCCTTGGTAGTGATCGTGCCATCGCCATCTGCATTCGATTAGCCGCACACTCAGTAGTGTCTCTGTGTAAATACAAGACCTTTGTCGAAAAGAGAGAAAGCCTCCTTGAATTCTATGAACCCTCGTTAACGTCTCGTGAACAGAAACGCGAGAGATCACCAGCCTACCAGATATTTGTTCTGTGCATCAGCGAAAAAAGACAAAGTCAATACAATGGGCCTGTACCCTCCACCTATCACAACCTACCTTCAGACTACGTGAGGGCACGATACCCAGTTATCAGTTTACGCGCATCCACGTGACGGTCGAAATGAGCTCACCAGTTGATCGGCCATTTTCTAGAAAAATATTAGTTGCTGTCGTGGAATGATGTTCTTTGACAACGACGGACGGTTATTGTCTGTAGTTGGAGTGCAAGATGCAGGTGTCGATGGAACAGAGCAGGCCAGGCCAGCGACTTGTAACTGATTGGACTATTTGATCTCGGCAATCGCCACTGCTAAATCAGGAGACCTCAACCACACCAGGCAACACAAGAGCCCCGACAGCTTCACAAGGGCTACACCGTCGTGCATGCTGCAGGACGGAGATGAGAGATATGGACTCGAGTCACTCGACAAAGCAGTTGATAAACCAAAGGAAGCTTTCTCAGCCCAGAAATGAGGCAATTACGGTCTTGGGTAATCTTCTCAAGCTTCGCTTACTCTCAGACATGTGCCAAGCTTGGAAGTGGTATAAACGGTCAAACCGTGATAATATAGTGTGTGAAGTGTACGAAAATCCCAAGGCCCATAATCTAATCCCACTCATCATCGTCGTCGTCGTCGTCGTCACTATCGCCAAGCTTCTTGCTTCGTTGCAGGAGAGCCGCAGCAAGAGCCGCAGTCAAGTCTCCTCCACCTCCGCTTCCACCATTGATATTGCTAGGTTCCTCTGCTGCTGGTACGGGTGGAGGTGGTGTAGATGAGGGAGCGGGTGTCTTGCGTAAGTTAGCCACACTTTGCCCACGGATTGATGCCAAAAGGTCAGCACGCCCAGGCTGTGGAGCGGGTATGGGCGCAGTCGCTCCACCTCCTGGTGGTGGCGGAGGTGGAGAAGCGCTTCCTCCAGATAACGGTGGTGGTGGTGGCGGAGGAGGAGGCGGAGGAGGCGGAGAACTACCACCAATCATTGGCGGTGGTGGTGGTGGTGGTGGTGGTGGTGGAGGTGGTGGCGGTGGCGGTGGTGCGCTCCCGTTCTGAGGACGCACCGGGCGCGGCAGTGTTGGAGTGTTGCTTGGGCGTGCAGGTGGTGGTGGTGGGGCAGGAGGGGAGCTCACAGGTCGAGTAGGCGGCGGAGGGGGAACGTTGGGTCTCACTGGAGGCGGAGGTGGAGCGGACGAAGAAACAGGGGGTGGTGAGCTGCGTTGTGTGGATGGGGGTGGAGCAAGTCCACTGGAGCGTGGTGGCTGTCTGAAGGGCGGGGGTCGTGGAGGTGGGGGCGCGGGAGCTGAATCACCATTGGCCGAAGTGACACTGCTCGAGGGGCCATGCGTATTTCTTCGAGGAACTGGCGGAGGCGGTGGTTTTTTCTTAGCAGCAGCCGCCTGCTCTGGGACGGTGTTCTGTGCGTCACGGACGAACCTCTTGATAAAGTCCATGTTCTCCTGAATGACTTCATCGGTAACCCCTTGGCTCCTAAGACCTTCCAGTAAAGTAAGCCATGATGGGTCAATATTTGTACTAGTAAAACCTTTCTCCTCGTCGAACCCGACATGTGCAATGTGTTTGAATGAGCCTGCCTGAGGGCCTGAAATCATGGACTTGTCAATCTTTCCACCTTTCTTAGCTTTCTTCCCTTCTGGGGCGGCTTTGGTTGCTACAAAGGTCATTAGCTTCTGAATTGCTTCGGTGGCACTCTTGCGACGTACTTTTCTCCATTTTACGAGTTATGACTTTATTGTAGAATAACTTCGCGTCCTTCTCTGCGGCAAACACCAAACCGATCATGCACTCCTTTGAGAAGACTTGTTTTAAGCTCTAGCCCTCGAGATCGATGAAAAACTTACATCGCCAGCGAAAGAATGAAAGAACGGTCTGTCCTGGAAGTATTCGAAGCCATCATAAAGCTCGTGTTGCCATATGACACCTTGCGTTCCTGAGAAGTCGACCAGTTTCATGACAAATGCATCTCTAGACTTGTCATAGGCGAACACTAGTGATCCCTGCAGTCCTCCATAGGACCACTTGCTCCGCTGCGGATGCGCAAAGTAGACGCGTGCAGGAGCAATAGTTAATATCTTGTTGGCCGAAACTGGAACGGCCAACTTGACTTTCGCTTTCTCATCCGCGGTTGAAGAGGATTGAATGGGCATTTCAATGTGCGGTCGGGCTCTATCGATGGAGGAGTACTAGAGGAAGAAATAATAATGTATGTTGTTCAGAACATCTTTCACGTCCACACCCGATATCGTCGTGGAAGGCTGCTTGTGGCGTGAGAAAAGAAAAAGAGGCGCTGCGGTCAAGCTGCGGTACGCTAAAATGCAGTCGTCGTCCTTTCGAAGCCAACGCCGCAGTCTTTGAAGCTGTGTGCTTCTCGATTATTATTTTTTGCTCAAGGTCACCCACCACAAGAGATTGAGATTTTATTTTCTCTACCTTAGGGCGGGAGTCCCGGACACGTACCGTGCTTTAGTGACTGCTTGGCCGAGTGAATAGGCATGTTCTACAGGACGTCGGATCAGATTCGTGAACACGGGTCGCTTCTGACTTCCATCCCGCCTCAGATGGACCACACAAACCCACTGCTGCGCCCACTCTGAACAGTAATCGAGCAACTAAAATTGCTCTCAAGGCATGTCTGGCAGTCAGGTAGCGGTAAGACAGAACCAGACTCACGTTCATTGGCTACACCATGACAACGACGGGAAGTCTCGTGGACTCACGCTCCGTACGACAAGATCGGATGTAAGTCTAGTGTTGGTAAAGTACTTGGACCAGAGAGCGGAGCACCGAGTCTGCTCCTCAAATGCACGACAACGTCGGATGTTCTTACGGGTGTTTGATAGAGAGCTTCTATCGTCTGTTATCTTGTCGCGCAGGGCATGCGCCTTGCCGCTGCTGCGTGCAAGATTGGCGCCATATATATTTCAAACACCCCCAAGACGTTCTAGTATCTGGTATTTTGTCACCGCTCCTTATCTCGCAACTTCTACCATCGCATCGACTCGTTTTCAGATCCAAATATCTAAGATTTGTCGGGGAGAAGAATCTTGCGATTTTCAGATTTTGTAGACCCATTTCCAAAAGTTTCGCTGGTCAGCATCAAGATATGGTACGATGCGACGCCGGAATCTCAAGGAGTGAAAATCTCTATGCAAGCACCCACACGTTTGCAATTGGTCATTCGTCGTCTGGCACGATGTTTCTTTCTGACGCTCATTGTTCTATCAGTACTTGCTCAAAATAGGGATGCCCTTACCCCAGCAATATTAACATCTACCCCGCCACAGTCTTCTTATATTGTCATGAATGATATCAGAGGCCGTCCACGATTGATTGGAGCGCGATTGGTCTCTCTGCACTTCTGGTGATCGTGCAATAATTTCGGAGATATCATCGGGTTGGTATCACACCCCATGTTACGCCGTCATGAGCGGTATTAACGATCCGGAACGAATTTTCCAATAGTTGTGATTGCAAGAGATTAATCACAAGGTCTGCTGTTCAGGGGGAAGACCTTATCTTGAGAAGACGTTATACACATGGGAGATCACCTGTCTCTCGCGATCAGCTGCGCCGACATCAAACAAGGGAAGAGGACCGTGAGCACCATCGTCAGATTCGAGGGTACATAGCCGAGGATCAATCCTCGTGTAACTAGTACAGTATGAACGTTGGTGAAGAAAACAAATGCGTAATTACACATGCACAAAAGAAAAAGAGCTTCAACATATCAAACATGAAGGATAAAAAGTCTATATCTGTGTCGTATGTTGTCATTTCCATTTCGTATTGGCTGTGGAGCGTCAAGTAGAGAAACGTGCCAGGGACGCGGAGAAGATCTCGTGGGAGGTGGGTAGTGGAAGTTCACTGGAGACATCGTGTGATGACTTTTCAAAGGATCTGGGTACCCTTGCGTTTAGATAGAATCTGCCTCGACCAAACGAGACACGCAGCTCCAGAGAACACGACAACCTGTGATGTTGATATCTTGCTTCAGAAGGACAGCGATTGACCACAATCAAGGCGGTGACTTACGGAAGCGAATACAAGCGGGCGCCACCAAACATATTGTCCGTTAACTTGCACCAATGCACCAGCAATCGGTGTGCCTGTCAACAAGGCAAACCCAATGATAAATGATGTCAAGCCTATCCGGGTCCTGGGTTCATGTCGGTTGAGTAACCAGATGAAGATTAAGTGCAAGTTATTGAACCTACCCGATCTCATTAATATCCCGTGAGTAAGAAGCAGCGGCGGGAGTGATGATGGAGATGACTGTAAAGCGCGAATCCTGTGAATCAGCGTTACGCCACCCACCACGATTCACCAAAACTTACAGCCCCCGGAGAAGAACCCATACAATATGCCGAACACCACAGTGCCGGTCACGTTAGTTGCGGCAAACATGAGGAACACAATGCCGGCGGATGCGAACGTGCACGGAATCATGACTGCTTGGGTGTGAGCAAGGAAATGATTCATCAAAACGCCATATGAATCATAGACGTACCATTGAATGGACCATAGTAATCACCAAGGAAATTTGGGATCGTCCGGCCGAACAACGAGGATGCGTTCATGATCGGGATCTGAATAAGGCTGAGTGGATTGACTATGAAAACCAAACGGGGATAACTTGCAGCATAGAAGGCCAGTTTTGAGGGCAAGCCGTGCAACTCAGCAAAGAGCTGAAGGTAGAAGACTGCAGGGGGAATCAGGTTGGGCATGGCAAATCAAGGGAGATATTGATATTTGCGTACATGGCACGAAGAGGCCGAAAAACGCGAGAACAGCGCTGTAATTGTATGAGATGGGTAGATGAATGTTAACACCCGGTTCCGCGTACCCTATTATGCAAAGCCAATATCCAAAGTCGGTTAGAATCGATTTCATGTCGACTGGCTTGCGATCGGGTCTCTGCCTGCGGCTCGGAAGACGCGTCTTCATTACGAGATTTGCAGTAAGAAGAAGACCAAGGTCGATGAATGCTGCCGCCCTTAATAACACCTTAACTATGAAAAGGGCTCTATGCGAGGATTGACCTACCTCACGCCCCACCCAAAGCCAGCCTTTCCATTGAACAGATTGTTCAGCATGATAGGGTAGATGACAGCTCCCAGGGATGACCCTAGTCACGAGTGAGATGACATTTGTTGTACGTATGTGCTAGTACTGACCTGCCAACACCACACCCATGGCGGCCGTCCGACGACGACGGAAGTAGTGCGAAGTTACCGAAATGGCGGGTAGGAAAAGCAAACCCATTCCTAAACCCATGCCAATGCCTTGCGCTAGGAAGACTTGGTAGTATTTGTGAGGTTGCGCAAGGGAAAGCATGAAGATCCTGATTTCTTGGTGGTTAAATTCTTGACAACTTTTGATCAGTCGATGTATTGCCACTCACGAGAACAGGTAGATCAGGGATCCCAAGCCGATGCAGTGGTGGAAGTAGCCTTCGTCAAACAACTTCCCTGCAGGCAATCCACCAGCGAACAATAGGAACGTCTGCACTGAGCCTATCCAACTCACGTCTGAAGTGATATACGCAGACAAATACACGCGCTACAAGACCGAGATATAAGACGAGGACCAAGACGGGGATAGTTGAGCTCACGGTATAGAAGTCCTGGTACACTCCAAAGGACTGAACTGTCCCAAACGTGCAAAACAATATCATCGACCTGCGAAGTACATTAGTTTGTCTGGCTTCAAGGGGGGCGGAAACTGACCCTCCCAAGACAGTCGCCCAAGCTTGCCGGCCGCCTTCAGGGAACACAGGGGGGCTTTGGGGTTCCTGCTGAGAGACATGTGAGGACAAGCTGTCCTCGACGTGCTTGTCATTCGACGAAGCCAGGTTTGGGCTGCTGTCATTGTTGAAGGTCATGGCGCCGTTTGCTGTCGTAGTCGTGATAGACGGAAGGGAGCGGGAAATGCTGGGGATCTAAGTACAGAACGCAGCCGTTCTTTAGGACATTGGCTCTCATTCATGGAAGCTTCTCTTCGGACATGATTGATGGCACGAGGTGGCCTGAGGCCCCCTCTGTACTAGCTTGCTTCTCAGGGTCAACTACGCATCTGCTGGGATTTCAAAGATCGCTCAGGATAACCAGTTATTCTTAGCATGTTATACCATGTCCATGTCGATATCCTTAGTGCTTTCCCAAACTTTGCAAAGTCTGTAGATCAAAAGTTGCAAAGACTATGGGCGAGAACAAACATGTATACAGGCCTCTCTTAACCTCCATTATCATCCCGAGTATAAACCTTTATGTCACGGAAACTTACCTATGCTGATCTAAACGTTGAATGGTCGGGTCGTAATCGGGAAATATGGAGGAGCCTGTACGTGACGTGCCACAAGGATACTAGATCGCTAGCTGGCACCGAATGACACATACTGTGATCATAACGGGAGTTCATGATGCCAGATAAAATGTCCTCGGGGTCAGACTTTGCGGTAAATAACTGAGATGAACCTAACGCAGATAGGAATCGCCGATGAAGCCGTTAAGATGAGGGGCAACTCTACCGCCACAACCGTGAATATGAAAGTACCTGATTGATGATGAGGTACTACAACGCTGACCTTGGTATCAAAAGTAGTAAGTGCAGCTGCTGTCTCGGAAAGAGGACGAACGATGGATGAGTAATGCAGTGAACGAACTCCACCAGCCACCACCTTACCAGGGAAGTTCAAGTTGCAAACGAACGTTTGGCGAGAGCACTAGAAGGGTGTCACTGTATAGACATGCACAGAGTTCGATTTCTATCCGAACGGAGTACCAGCATTGTTCTCACCGCCACAAGGCTGGTCAGATACCAGTGTAGTTAGTGTGTGGCTGCTCCAGACAACTACTTGACCCGAGTACGTAGTATAAACGCGCTGTTAAACCTCTTTCAGGGTTAAATATAATATTGTTTCTTGAATGATTCTTGGAGCGAGAAGACAGTGGCTGAGGGTTTGTTCAGAAATCAAAAGATGGCGCCCGCCTGCTGACAGGGAGAACAAATCTTTACGATAGAGCAGTGCTCAAACCAAGAGTTGAAAGAGTGGGGTCATACGACAGACGGAAATGAGTTGGTCAACAACACGGGTGTGATGAAGGCAAGGTCACTGGTCAATCTTCGGCTTACATAACTACGAACTTATCATGCATGAGGCTGGGTCAGTACTTCCTCGTAGGGTAACGTTTCAAGTTCACCAGCTGATCAACTTGGCTGCCCAGCCTGATGGGCTTGAAGTTTGAAATTTCGGATAGAATTATCGGACAGTAACATGTAGGTGAGTTCAGTAACACCGTACTTGGAATCTCACCCCGACTCGGTTTGGGTCCTCGTCCATATGCCCTTCTCTGGAGTTTCCCGCGCCATGCCGCCGCGGACAACCATCGAATTATACTTTTATCCGTAATGGTAAAAACCGTGTCCAACTGGAAAAGAAAAGAAAAGAAAAGAAAAGAAAAAAAAAAAGATTGTAGTGATTCGCAAGCTGAATCAACAGTCCTTGCTGCTACGCGCGTGTCCATTGTCCCCTGTGTGGTCTCGTCGGGGATCTTCCTCCTCAAACTGTCTCATTCCCAGACGACGTGCGGTAACTTTCGCGGATTAATCTCCTCCCGTGAGTGTAATCTCCACTTATCATGTAAATTTTCTCACTTGAATTGTCTTTGCTGTGTACCCCGCTCTTTTCATGGCAGCTGCGCACCAGACTTGATTCAAACTCGTAACAGTTCATGCCATATATTTCTCCAAGATCGGCCAAATCGCTTCCTCTCGGAAGTACTTACCCTCATGGTCCTAAATATGTGTGTATTCCGGTTCCTGACACCTAGTCTCTCATTCCATCCTCACGATATGCACATAGATGTATCTCATTCTCGATCCGGTAGTTCGGCGGTAACAGTATTGATATCATTTGACAGGGCTATTGACCTCTGGGTTCACGTTTCCTGACGCCGTCAGGTCTGCTTTGAATGGTTAGGACTGACCCGTCACTGTCTTGATCATGATCGGCAACTCTATAAAAAGCCCCACATTATTCTGCAGGACTTGCATTTCTTCCTAGTCGTCATCTCAAGATGTCGCATCAGCTCCCCCGTCATCCCTTGTTCACCATCAGAACCGAGTTCCTCTCTGTCGATGAGCGAGTATCGATGTCCTATCAGCGGGCGGAACTCCTTATGCAAACATACAGTATGTCCGTCAGACCGCGACTTCGATTACAAGCTTAATGCTTCGAATACAGACTTATCCCCGTCGGACGTACAGTTCTGCTCACCTAGATATTGGTCATTGATGACTGATCCTATAATGGCGTTGGACACCGCCATGTTCACAATCCTAGCTGCTCACGTTGGTCTCACCATCGGAACCCTCTCTCGCCATCTTCACAAAAGGCCAGACCTTAGGCCTCTGGTGAATCGCCTTCTACGCTTTGACTCTGTCGGCATCTACCTCCTGACGGAGAGAGGTCATGGATTGGATGCCTTCAACATCGAAACCACAGCTACGAAGACTCCAGAAGGCTTCATTATTAACACCCCTCGAGAAGAGGCATGCAAGCAAGTCTCCACCATTGTTGTGCTTTTCCCTGAAACTCATCGGACAGACAGATTCATGCCTGCTTCCACGCCATCCTTTGGCATCTCAAAAGTAGCCCTGGTCATGGCCAGGCTCATGGTCGATGGCGAGGATCGTGGCCCTCGCTTCTTCATTGTTCCCATTTGCAATGAACGCGAGATGTTCAAAGGGGTTGAGTCAACCCGACTGGGCCCTCGCCCTGGGACATCCCCCCTTGATTTTTCGATTACTCGCTTCAACCGTGTATTCGTCCCTCACACCGCGTTGGTGTCTTCGAGTATAGGGGACTATTCCCTACCCAAGGTTCCCTTGGAGGCTTGGTGGGACGAGGTCTGGCGCATACCTCTCGGAACTATGGCCGTCACCGCCCCATGGATCACGTCCATCAAGGCGGCTGCATTCATCGCTGGGAAGTACTCGATGCACCGTTCCCTCACAGGCAAGGGTGTTGAGCCGATACCTATCATATCGTTCCGCACCCAGCAATGGCCTATCGCGCATGCCGTCGCTGTCGGTCTTGTCATGAACAATTGGTACCCAATTGCTGCTAGACAGACTACGGACAAGTCCTTAGACCACCGCGTGCGCCATGGTCTCGCTGTCATCGTAAAGACCACCACTTGCCGTCACTTTCAACGCTGCATACCCGAGGTGGCGGAGCGTTGTGGGGCTCAGGGCACTTTCGAGCATAACTACATGGCTCGCATCGAGGTGAGTCATGTCTTCGTCTTCCAGGCGAGGAACATAACTGAGCTTAACCCAGAATGATGGCAAGGGCGTCATCATTGCTGAAGGGGACATATTGACCCTGTGCATTCGCCTGTTCTCTGAGCTATTACTCCAGCGATATCGGATGCCACTTCCGGACTCGTCAGAGTCTCTCCTTGCTCATCACGCAGTCTCAATATTGGAGGAGAACATGGAATTGCTCAAACAGTCATGTGGTGGTCATCGGAGTGAAGCATTTAACACTCTCATTCTCCCTCAAGCTGAGCTTGCTATCGAGGCAATGGGTCACGCGATGGCCTACTCTGCTGGCCTCAGAAGCGGGTTGCCGAGACCCATCCTCGACATCTACGAATGTGCTGTGATCCGACGTGACCCCGCGTGGTACTCGGAGAATGCAGGCTTAACCCGTATTATCCAACGCATTCGTGAGGACGAAGCGGTGACCTCCGTGATTCCGCATTTGGAGACGTACCTGGATGATCTCCACATTGAGGACTATGTCTCGGCGCCCATCATTTCTGACGAAGCGTGGAAGGAATACTACAATGCCATGCCTGTTTTTACCGGAAATGCAGTACCCATCATAGATCAGGTACAGGCCATGCTGTAGGCCCCTTGGTGAGTGTCAATCACCCCTGCCCTGGATTCCGCAGTTGACTTCTTTACCTTCTTCATTAGTGGAGGGCGTACTTCTTTCGCAGCCCTTAGTAACCATTCATGACCCCTATGCATGCTCCATATTCACTGCACTTCCCACTCAATACATACCCTGGTTGGGTTGTCGGAGAAGTCTGAGTAGTGCACGCTCGTATAGTAAACTTACTTCGTTATCCTTGTCGTTGTGTATTTCAAGTGCTAGGGACTTTATGTAAAACTCAGGCTCGCCGTTCCGATTGACCTCTCATGGGGAGCCGATGTAGTATAGGGGCTTGTTCACGAGGTTCCGGAGCATTGCACACACATGCACACGACTCGCTTGCAACCGAAGGCCGAGCTTCAGAGCACCGAAAGAAAGAAAGAAAGAAAGACAAAACGTTGTCACGCAAGGATAAAGTGCCCGCGAAGCTCAGTAATCCTATTTCCCGTGACAACGCATTCGAACTAGGACCCAGTAGTTCTCCGAGTCGTTCCAGGTTCTCCGCATGAACACATATTGTAATTTGAAGATTGCGTCCCATCGATTCGCGGGTGTTGTCACACGGATGGCGACAATCGATTGACCTGCGGTGATACGACCTCGTCTGAACGTTATCAACCTTTTCGCTCAATCATATATGCGGTTAGAGACGCACGTAGCTGAGACGATGACAATAGCATCCATCAAAGAGCCCGTTTTCGGCGGTGCAGGGCGTTGGTAACAATTGATCAAAGATTTTGTTCAGCCCTCCTATTGGCCAGAGAAACGTATCAGCGGGGGGGACAACGTCGTTTCCCCGATCGAAAGGACAGAGCCCATACAACGGTGTGTGACTTTGGTTAATTAAGTTAATTACCTCAACATCCACGACTGTGTCGCATGCCATACCCATCCTCTGAGATGGACGCTCACCTCCCCCCAATCACCACCAATCCTACAAAGGCCTTCTATCTCGGATCTATGGAGACGCCTGCTAAATTCAACGACCAAATTCCCGTTCACGGGTCAACTTGTTGTTTCCTTTCCTTGGCCAAATATGAGGCATTGCCCATGGGCGCTCGCCGATGCCGTCCGTCTGTTTCTCATCTTGGCGAGTTGCTTTATTACTCCACATGGTCAACTTTATGCTTACTATTGCCAATGATCATCGGGGTTGTGGAGAGACCCTGCGACCCGTTGGCCAGGCATGCGAAGCCCTCCTTTCTGTGAGAACGAACTGTTTACTCACCAGATCAAAAGACCGCTCAAGCTCCTAGCAGAAGAAGCGCTGAGAAATCCTCGATACATATTCCGAATCACTCGGCTGGCAGTTCACATGAAGCGTCGTCAAATACCAAGGACATCAACGAGAGCGAGCACATACGAAGGCGGACTCCCGGATCAGATCAAGTGCTGTCACGGTGACCTTTCCACCCGTGGGAGAAAGTGGGAGCGATCGAGCCATAGACGTCGGTCGTCGTCAAGGTTGAGGCAAATGTAAACCTGGGGAAAGTTGCATGTTTCCGACGGGAATGGCCGCCACAAGCAAAGATGTCATCCAAAAGTGCACAGACATGTGAGATTCAGTACCAGGTTTCTGTCAGATTACAGTTCGACTCATACTGCTAGGCAATAATAGGACATGCCTCGCAAGGCAAGGTCACAGAAAAAAGCATGTCACCGAGACAACGTTTTCTATTACATGACCACCTAAATGTCACCGAATCAGCGAACTTGCGTTAAGGGCTTTTTGTCATGATGAACTTTCTGATCAAACCATAGCCAGTCAACTTTGCTGGATCACAATAGATCTTGATGGGCAAAGTTGAGAACCCGCATCATCGGAATTTCAAGCTACAAGGATCGCATCATGCAATAAGGTTGGAAAGTAATTGACAATGCCTCAGCTGCAAGATTAAATAAAAGGACGTAGCGTGAAGTTCGACAGATAGGAATCACGAGGGGGCTGCCAATGTAACCTTTGCAACGGTAAAACGATGTTCAACTTGGTTTTGCGTGAACGTAGAGCCGCTAGCCCATGCATGTAGTTATCCAAAAAACCGCCAGTCAATTTTGGGGACGTTTTCTCTCATTGAATGCTTCGAAGAATCTGTTGACATCTGCTTCCTCTACAATCTTCCCTCCTTGTGCAAACGGCCGCAGGTAGTCCAACAATCCGTCTCTGTAAGTTGCAATGGGATTAAACAAGTTTTCCGACGGCTAGAGAGAGGCATACCGCATGTCATTGAAAGCGCGGATGCCATCAATGGCGCGATCGCGGGGCAAGCGCTGCAGAGCCCTTAAGCCCAACTCTTCGAGAGAGAGACCTATCACCGGTTTGTCGCAAATCAACTCGTATTCACTGGACAACGCCATAAGCATACCAGAATCGGGGTCCTCTGGTGGCTCGTAGATGTCCTCTTCATCAAGCAGATATGGATGCACTTGTAGCGACGGTAGACACTGTAGACGGATTTTCCATTTTACTTTAAAGAATACATCTTGCGGACAGACACGGCATGCTCACATTATCACACCGACACCAGCGTTGCCGCCAGCCTTCTGTCAAAAAGACATCACCAGTACCCTGAGACGAACCTGAGGCCTTAAGATCGCGCGATTGATCATTGAAGATGGCCTCCGCGATAGGGTTCATAGCAGGGGCCAAACAAGGTGAGGATGCTAAAGTCCTCGGCCTCTTTGGTTTTCGCTCATTGTCTTGGGAAGAGGACCGTGAGTGCGGCCGTTTGATTGTCGACGGTTGTGGATCGTCAATATCCACAGGTGAGTTATCTGGGCTCCCATGAGAGCTCCCTAGAGACTCCCCTTCGAGTTTTCGCCAAGAGCCCTGTTCCCTGTCGCGTACAACCATGATGGCGCCCTTGGTGCCCGCGTATCGACGGAGTGTGACAATTTTACCCACGCACGCGTAACAAATGAAAGCATCGTAGTCATCGGCGGATATCAGGGGAGGGGGTAACCCAGACGAGGATGCATCCGAGCGACCATCGTCGTGTGCAACTGAAGTGTCAGGATCAGTTGGGTCCGGTGATGCGTCGCGTGGCGAAGGACGTTCTCGCAGGTTAAGGCATGATTCATGGAACCAATCCTGTACAGGGAAGCAGCTTGTCAATAGTTTGGCACCGAATTCGAGGGAGGTACGACCTCACACGCCAAGCACTGGATCATTGTCTCTGGCTCGGTCTCAGGATCATAGGGCCTTGAGCACCTGCAGAACAGGGCCCGGAAATTTTGGCCATAGTTATTTGAGACATTTTCCTCCTCATTATTCTTGTGTAAAGTGCACGCATGAGGGATTGCAGCCGTTGGACAGTCACATCGGAAATTTCGTTTAGGAAAAAGTTCTACCTGTTCATGATCCGTGTGGCATGCGATGGAGCACGAAGAACATATTCCACGCGGACTGGCACATGTCAAGCAGAGATATACAGCCTGTTTGATTGGTCCCATGGCGAAAGTGCAGCGGGAAAACTCATGCGGTAAAGCTAGGGCAGCCTCGCGAAGTAGTGCATCCTGGGAAGCTATTAAATCGTTGAGAGAGCTTGGAAGCGACGACATGGAGGAACAGCTAGGGTCTGAATGTGCACACAGTAAGCTGTGGGATATCGACTCGGCAGGTAGGAGGGACAGAAGATAAGGTCGAGTAGTGTCGACAGTGGATGATGATGGTGAGGGAGTCAGTGGTGTACATGATCATACTTGGTCACGTGCACTTGAACTTCCCCAAGTTCAAGCAACTTGAAGTTGTTCCACAGTCCGTTCACCGCGATGTACAGCAGACAGCGTTCATGGAAACAAAGGCTGAACGTCGGACTTCTGAGGAAACCCAGTGGATACCCTGGAATCGGAATCACGTATCCTGAGGTTGAACGTTGACCCCCCACATATGTTAAATATATCACTGTATGGCTCATTGAGATGAGCCATTCTGTGGATTTTCCATCTACCCCTGGGTCAAAATGACGGGTACATCTGGGTATGGTGACAATGTAAGTCTAATTCATGCCTTGTGTTATTCCGCATCGTCGTCTTATTCCGTACTAGATCGCTCGTCAGGTGATTATTTGCACTCACGAAGTGTTATAGACACAAATAGTATTACCAGAGCTGTTCTATGGCTTATCTTCAACTACCTGGCTCCTCTCTCCTTCGTTTCAATCGATGGGTGGACTCGACATTGACAAAGTTCGCGCAAGCTTCCCCTCCTTGCGATCTGGCTATATCTATGCCGATAATGCAGGAGGTTCCCAAACTGCTCAACAAGTAATCGATAACATCGTCGATTACCTATCCAACACAAATGTGCAGCTTGGTGCAGACTACTCCGTCGGAGTGCAAAGCTCTAAACGAGTCGCAGATGGATCTGCGGCCGCAGCCTTGCTATTCAATGCTGCTTCTGTCGGTGAAGTCGGCTATGGGCCCAGTGCTACGATGGTCTTTGAAAACATTTCCAGGGCTATGGACGGTGATATCAAAATTGGAGATGAGTTCATCATCACCGAAGAACATGAAGGTACCAATCCTTGTTAGTTTTGATGATCCGCGCTCAACAGTGTATCCACCCATAGCAAACAACGGCCCTTGGAAACGACTGGCCCGGCGCCGTGGTGCCGTTGTGAAATACTGGCACACCGTCCCAACCTTAGAAGAAAATCCATACTCTCTTGCCTACAGAACTGAAGATCTACTCTCCCTCATCTCATCCAAAACGCGTCTTGTAGCCATTACCGGCTGCTCAAACATCTTGGGCACGATTTACCCGGTTGAGGACATAGTCAAGACTGTGCGGCAGCGAGCGAAAGAGGTGGGGGCGCCAAAGGTCGAAGTCTCCGTCGATTGTGTGGCATATGCGCCTCATAGAAGAATCGATGTCCAGAAATGGGATATCGATTATTGCGTTCTCTCGTTGTACAAGGTAACTGAAGATCGTGTGCGGTCAGTGCGGTCAAGCTTATTTATAAAAACACAGGTCTATGGCGCGCATAATGCGGCGTTTTATATACGTGACCAGGCTCTACAATCGCTCAGCTCGATAGTCCACCACTTCCTGGCACTGGATGACAGTTCGAAGAAAATCCAGAGCGGTGGGCCTGGCTATGAGCTGGTACATGGTGCCAGTGGAGTCGTCCCATATCTCTTGTCCCTCACTTCCGAAAATAGTCTTGAAGCATCGTTCGGTGCTATTGCACAACACGAACATGCCCTCGTGCAAACTTTACTGACCTTCCTCGTGGATAGGAAGCAGTACGATAGGGGCGTGCGCATAGTTGGCGAGAGCAATACTGACCTCTCGAGGGCGCCAACAATCAGCTTCGTAGTGATTGGTCAAAATGGGATGAAGAGCAAGGACATCGTTGCTGCATTCGATAAGCAAGGGGGTGTAAGTGCATATTTCTCAGCCTACGGCGGCTCTTTGATTGTGCTTTCATTTACTAGATCGGTATCCGCTATGGCCATTTCTATGCTTACAGCCTTATCATGAACGCGAATCCCAAGCTGGACCCTGAGGATGGCGTTGTGCGCATCTCTCTCGTTCATTATAACACGGTGGAAGAAGTCGAGAGGATAGTCGATGTTTTGAACAACGTACTTGGACAGTAAAATTAACCTGGCTGTACCAAATGTTTTGGTTCTTAGTATTCTCTATGATGAATGGAAACCGGACTTTGACTTGGCGGTAGGTCAGTAGGTGTCAGGTGACCCAGGCCGTGTGCCGCTCCGACTCGTCGAGGGATATCGTTTATCTACTCAACAGGTGACGATACTGGCAGCAACGCAGCGTAAGGAGCCTTCAGGCCTAGTACCAAGGTGCACTACTGTCACAAAACTGGTGTCTCTCAAGGATATAAACATGACTGGTCCCGATCCCATTCTTCTGACGCTCTTCGCGAATCGTTTCATGAGTGTTGCGGAGGCGATGGGAAGATCACTTCAGCAGACATCCATTAGCACGAACATCAAGGAGAGACTCGATTTCTCGTGCGCGCTCTTCGCGCCTGACGGCGACCTCGTGGCCAATGCTCCTTTCATACCCATTCACCTTGGGTCGATGAGTTTGTAAGCACAGTCCTCCAGAGCCCTGAGTCATACTTGATGCCGCGTTCTTCATCAGTGCCGTGAAATATCAGATGAAACTCTATGGCAAGGAGCTGAAAGATGGCGACGTTTATATGACCAACTCCCCGCACGCTGGAGGATCGTAGGTCTTCTGCACACGAAGACAATACATGCAGACTCATCTTGCGAAGTCACCTCCCAGATATAACAATAATCACTCCCGTCTTTGACACAGAATCCAACGAGATTATTTTCTTTACTGCCTCTCGAGGGCATCATGCAGATATCGGTGGTATCCTTCCGGGTTCCATGCCTCCGACGTCCGTCAACATCTTCGAAGAGGGCGCAGAGATTGTCAGCTTCAAGATCGTCGATGGTGGAGTGTTTGATCAGAAAGGTCTCTACGAGTATATGGTCGACAAACCAGCTCAGTATCCGGGAAGTTCTGGGTGCCGAAATATCAAGGATGTCGAGAGTGACCTCAAGGCGGTGAGCTGAGAATTGCTGTACATTTCATTAGTTCATGACCCCCGCCATAGCAAATCGCTGCGAACTATAAAGGGGCGCAGCTTATCCGCGCAAGTGAGCACGATGCTAGTAATTCTATCTCCATCACTCATGTGCTGCAGTCGTCACAGATTACGGCTTGAAAACCGTGCAAGAATACATGCACCATATTCGAGCAAATGCCGAAAATTCGGTTAGAAATCTGTTGCGCGATGTTGCGGAACGCGCAGGCTCGAATGTTCTGACATCCGTTGACTACCTTGATGATGGGACTCCGGTATATCATTCTTCAGAAGTTCTCGCCAACTCCAATCTCAGGCTCTCCCAACAGATCCAGTTAAAAGTCGAGATTAACAAGGAAGCAGGGTCCGCAGTTCTTGACTTTGAGGGTACTGGGTGTGAAGTTCGGGGAAACCTTAATTCCCCCATCTCAGTTGTACACTCGGCCGTTATCTATTGCATGCGGGCAATGTTGGATGTTGATATCCCGCTCAACGCTGGCTGCCTAGTACCACTGGACAGTGCGTATCCATTTCCTCCCATTTTTCCCATTCGAAAACGTTCTGATGTGAACATCACCAGTTAGAATCCCGCAGAAATCGCTGCTATCGCCCTCTCGGACTGCTGCGGTCTGCGGAGGTAACGTCCTCACTTCGCAGAGAATTGTCGACGTAGTATTAAAGGCTTTCCATGCCTGCGCTGCTAGCCAGGGGTGTACAAAGTTGAGTGGATGTCTCATTCTCGCAAATTTGGAGGGTTAATATTTGTAGTAATCTCACTTTCGGAACTGGAGGCAAGAACAAAGACGGCGTAGCCGTTGCGGGTTGGGGTTACTACGAGGTATGCTGGCACCCTAGTGCCTATCACTCTCATGATAGATGTCTCCGTCAGACGATTGCGGGGGGCTCAGGTGCCGGTCCGGGTTGGCACGGAACATCCGGCGTGCACACTCATATCACGAACACACGTATTGGCGATGTGGAAATCCTTGAACGTCGATATCCTGTTCTTCTCCATCGGTTTGGGCTGCGCTCGGAATCAGGAGGGGATGGAAAGTGGCGTGGTGGTGATGGCGTAATCCGAGAATTTGAAGTAACACACGGACTTCAAGTATCCATCTTGAGTGAGGTGGGTCGCATTCACTTCTATCCCGCGAGTTTTCGCATGAAAGGTTCTCCTTATATAGCGACGAACTCGAGCACCATACGGAATGGAAGGCGGAGAATCCGCTATGATGGGTCGTAACACTTGGATTAAGCAGAGACGCAAGGAAGATGGTGATCTACTCGAAGGTGAGGACCAAGAGCCTCGACACGTCAACATTGGCGGAAAGGCGACTGTATTCATGGGCAAAGGCGATCGACTTCTTATCGAAACTCCTGGAGGAGGTGGATGGGGCCTTCCCAGCAATGCGGTTGCAGGTGTGCTGCGGCATAAACCAGTGTGGGAGGCCAGGGGTAGTTTCGCTGAAAGAGCAGCTGCACAAGCCAGCTTCTGAATGCCACGAGGATATCACGCCTGTCCAATGCAGCTGATTAGAGTCCTTGTGACATGTCGTAATGTGTACGAAGAATGTCCTTGCTTCAAATTGCTTGTGTGTACTAGTACTCGGGCCATCAAAGCTACGCTAGCACTGCCACTTTAGCAGACGCGACGATGTCCGGGTCTTGCCGGCTGCTCATCTCCGAGTATTAACTTGATCGAATGCTATCCCCTCGCAGCTTGTCGATGTGATGCTGCGCAGATTTACTAGAATAATGTCTAGAAGTTCTCATAGCGTCCCAGGAGGTCATCGCATGATCACACGGCGGCCATGTTAACTTTACTTAACCGAATGGCCCATGCCAGCGTTGTTCAACGTGAACACAACTCGGCTCTTCGAACTATGACAACTTTAGGTATGGTCGCAGATCTGCAGCGTATAAATCACTAACAAGCCACTGGCGTTGGACATGCAAGCATCTTGTCAGCACCCATCCAGTGCAGTGTAATCTCGGTTTAAAAACAGATGGTCCCGGACTTCTAGGACCTATCCTCGGCGATGCGTCTTATTCTTATTCTACTTTAGTCGTAATTGCTTGCGTATCAAGTGTGAGGCACAAAATGGTTGGTCCGAGTATGGGCCCCTGACGGTATTTTGTCCAGCCCATGGTCCCGTATTCCCCTCGGGATCGGTCGTGCAGTTCAGCCCTTAAAGGACCCACATCCTACGGTGCCACGAAAGGTATTCGGCGGTTCTCCCACACACTTATGTCCCATTCCCATTTCAATCAATTCCTGGTATGACTTCACGACTGTCTCCTGCAGGCTTCACGATGGCGATCAGAAGGCTCGCCATCGCCCGCCAGTCCGCATTCCGGACATCCACCACCACTAGGCCCCGGTTAATATCGCCCATGAGTACTACCCGGTGCACTCAGTGGCGCGAAAAACCTTTCGGGCCGTGCTTTAAAGCAGCTCTGATAGGGGGTGTATCACTTTCCATTGCACTCGTAGGCGTGTTCTATCGGTTACCCGCGAGATCGGAAACCCAGCTGCTGGTCAATTCTGCTAAGGACGTCGAGTCTCGCACAGCACCTGATCTTGCAGGTGCAATTCAAGCATTGCAAGAGGAATTCCCCGATCATGACGTGGTCTCAACTGATCCCAATGAATTGCTTGCCTACGCTCAGTCCTCCTATAGCCAAGTTCCTGGTGGGTTGTCCTTGCAGCTGGAAATTACTTCCTATCTCACATCATATACAGGATCCCCGCATACCGTTGTTGTACACGTCCGTGGCACAGAAGATGTTGTAAAGGTGGTGAACATATCGCGCAGGCACCTCGTTCCTATTGTGCCATACTCGGGAGGAACTAGCTTGGAGGGCAACCTGTCTGCTGTACGAATCGAGTCCACATTTAGCAGCAAGATTTATCGTTGTGGCTGACGAACCTTCTTGATTCTGCTCTCACATTTGTAGCCACCTTCCGGCTCTATCTGCGTAGATCTCTCTGGCATGGATAAGATTCTCGCTATAAATGGTTAGTAGCTTCTCGCACCTATCAGTGACTTCGTTAGCAGCTATCCTATAGACGGTTTCTAATTGGGTCACAGAATTGGACGCTGATGTGGTGTGCCAGGCCGGAGTTACATGGAATAACTTAAATGCAACATTGAAGGAAAAAGGTTTTTAATTGACGCTTGTCGTTATTAGCGCTCGTTGGATCTTAACCGCCATTTTACAGGAATCCCTCTTTTTTTCCCTGTAAGCGTTCAATTTAAATTTAATGTCGTACTTTCAAGTCGTCTAAATCGGGGGTTCGAGCTCGACCCCGGACGGGATGCAACGATAGGTGGTATGATCTCTACTGGTTGTTCTGGGAGTAAATCTCGTGCAGTAGATCTCCTTTGATCGACCTCGAGCCAGTCATTGACTACCATCCAGCCAACGCCGTCAGGTATGGAACTGCGAGAGGTGAATGGATTTTAAATGTTGTGAGCATGCAGTTTCCATTCTAATTTATAAATTGATCTGGCTGATCTGGATTCGATTAATGTCATTTTAGACCATTGTCCTCCCGTCCAGCGAGGTGATCAAGACTAGACAACGCGCCCGGAAGTCCTCTGCAGGTTTTGACCTTACGAAGCTATTCATTGGGGCGGAAGGCACCCTCGGCATAGTCACAGAGGGTAAGTGGTATACACAGTTTCATGGAGTGGATCCAGGCTAACTTAAATTACTTCACTTCTCGAACAACTGTTGCGAAAAATACCGATAACTCGGAATAGCTACTTTGCGTCTGGCGCCTTTGCTCCCAACAAGAGTCGCCGTGGCACAGTTCCCCGATATACGACTAGCCACGAATGCTGTGTGCGATGTTCTTAATCACGGTGCAGCCATACGTAAGTTAAGTTCGGTCAACATTAACTTTGATGTGACTCAGGCTGTTTTTGGACGGCAGAATGTGTCGAGGTTGTTGATGAACTCGCCATCAAGGTGCTGAACACCTTTGGTACTTCTGCAAATGCGTGGCCAGAGAAGGCAACTCTATTCTTCAAGTTTCAGGGCTCCGAGGATGTGATTCGTGACTCATCTCGGTTCGTCCAAAGTTCTATATCCAAACACGGTGCCACAAACTATCGATTGGCCTCGGACGAACAAGAAGGCGAGCTTATCTGGCAAGACCGTCGGAATGCGCTGTTTGCTGGTCTTGCATACCGCCCCGGATGCAAAGGATGGATAACGGACGTTTGGTGAGTACCAGAGGTGTAATAGAGACCCAGCCTCATCCACGCCTCGTCTGCCTTCTCTTGCTAACGACGTGTCGTTCCAGCGTCCCTGTATCACGGCTCCCTGATCTCATTCAGGCCGCCAAACGAGATTTCGAGGAATTAGGGCTTGTCGCGCCAATTGCGGGGCATGTGGGTGATGGTAAGACTCCAGCAAGTAAGAAGTGAGGCAGTAGTGCTTATATGGCTTTACGTACAGGTAACTTCCATGCACTTGTCCTCTACAAGGATGAGGTAGAACTCGCACTGGTCCGTGAAGCTGTGAGCCGTATCAATCACAAAGCGATCGAGTTGGAAGGGACTTGTACGTCATTTCCCCCTGAGTGTTTCATTTCATTCTGTCTTACTCCATCAACGAGGTACCGGAGAGCACGGGGTTGGAATAGGAAAGCGTGATTACCTCTTGTCCGAATTGGGAGAAGGCACTGTAGAACTTATGCGCACCATCAAGAAAACTATCGATCCAAACAATCTGTTCAATCCCGGAAAGGTATGCCTTGTTGTTCTCGATCACATAAAGTAGCGAAGCTCATGCCCACATTACAGCTTTACCCAGAAAGTGTACCTTTACGAAATGCACATTTCGACTTTGTAGCAAGACATGAATTTCCATGAGTTGTGTTAACATTCGCCCAAGCCTGGTGCTTGCCCTGTTGTATGTATTTAACGTGTATGTCTATGTCAATCTTCAGTGGTGTATGTACTATTTGAAAACAGACCTTGCACAACAGCGTGGGAATAAGTTCAAACCTTGATTTTGACGAACGTCGATCACTAATACTCGTGACGTGGATTACATTGTCCCCGCCTCACCCAGTTCTACTAGCAACCGGTGGGTTTTGTTTTGTTTTTACAGCAGAGGTAAAGTCACCCGTCTACAAGAACTGGGTTTGTCTCATGTGTTGAGTTCTCTGTCTATCAAGAGTGGATAACTTCGTCCCACTTCAGTCTTCAAGCTTCAGGTGCGAACCCAAATTTCCGTCGTGTCTACTAAGCTTGATGTGACTGTCAAGACAGGGACGCACGAAGAGAAACCTGATCTAACCCTATCTGTGATATCACGCTCCCTCATTCAGACTGGTCATGTGATATATTAGGTGGGCTGACAATGAGGCTGCCACCAACGACTCTCAGCTTGACCGTCAGTAAAATCTCGGTTTGTGCATAATTCACGCTGGTCTCTCCAATTCTGCGACGCGGTTTGAACGGTCGGGTATAGGTTACAGTGGTGCGACGATCCCCCCTTTCTTCTTCGCCTCTTCCAATGTCACTCACTTCACGCTTGACCAAGGCAGCTAGCCTCGTTGCTTCGTCCGTCTTCTCCGGCCATTTAGTTTTTTTTTTCAAACAATTGGAACCTTCCAACATGCCAACATATTTTCCCGGTGTGCCTCCAAGAACAGAGGACATGCTCGAATTTCTCGTCGTAGGAGGAGGCATAGAGGGTCTTGCATGCGCATACTCGCTACAAGAAGCCGGTCATCAAGTGACGGTCCTCGAACAAAGTGACGGTCCTTGCAAGGTGATTGATTATCATATTCACCTTCCTACATTTAGCTATGAGCGTATATCATCTAACCATGAAGCGTTTGTAGAGTCGCCATTGTGTCCGCTCTCCACCGAACATGACGCGACTTCTCAGTCGATGGGGTTTGGGAGAAGCCATCTCCAGAGTATCGATCAAAGCCACTCAATATCAGTTACTTGATGGTATGTGATCCCTTTTCGCGTCCAAGGTTAATATGATGCAGACCTTCACATAGGGGCAACCGGCGAACACTTGGCACTCGTTGTCCTACATGACGAGTTGATGAAAGCCCTGGCTGCCAATTTTTATTATATTCAGGTTTGACGGTATACCTAGATGCTTAGAAAGACGGCGCTGATGTTATCGGTCATAGCACGCAGAACTGTACGCTATGCTTTACAACCTTGCGAAGAAAGCTGGCGTGAATGTCCAATATAACACCAAGGTCATCTCAGTTGACCCATGGGCTGGCACAGTAACGACCGCCAAGGGTGCAAAGATGTCGGCAGACATCGTAATAGGCGCAGATGGCTCCAGAAGCATTGTGCGTCCTGTCGTCGTTGGCCCACAGGCTCTCACGGGGGTGCGTGATAAATGGGTGTCCGTTAAGTAAGCCATTAGATTACCTTGATTCAGTTTCGTCATTGATAGGTTCGCGACAAGTTTCGTTGTCCCTATCGACAAGATGAAGCAGCACGAAGATCTCATACCGTTCACTGAATCCTCTGATGTAGGTTATTATGGACGACCAAACAGAATGCACCATTCATGTCGAGTTTCCAGTGGATGTTTTGGCTTGCAGACGATTGCTCGATGCATGGCATACGCACGGTGAGTATCTTGCCGTTTCATTCATGTGTTGTCGTTGCGACGTTGGAATTTCTCTAGGGGCCGAATCATGATTATGCTCTGGTGATGAACGTTCCGATGGAGGAGGAACCTGTTGGGGGCGAACAGTCTTCGATAAGTAGAGAGTCACTGAGGCTCCACTTGTTTGAACCTCGGTCAGTAGACCTCAGGATCGAGGCTAAAAAGATTGCACTCTTGCTAAACAATAATTCAGTGCTCAGAAGCTCGTCGAGCTTGCAGAGAAGATGACCAAGGTCGAGTTTATTCAATATGAACCGTTCGATAACTGGGTGCACGAAAGCGGGAAAGTTGTCCTGATTGGTGAGGCGGCACATCCGATAGTGGTGAGCATTATTTGTGGTGGCTTTGATGTTACGAGTAGTAATGCCTTGCCGACTAGCCAAACGTATCACATAACTACGCCATGGGTATCGAGGATGCGATGACATTGTCGACACTTTTCACACTGCCCACAAATCGATCCCAAACATTGACGCTGCTCGGTGCCTACGAAGAACTTCGACAGCCACGTTGCGCCGTCATTCAAGCTACCGAACGCCAAAAACGGGATCTTATTTGTGTTCCTTATGGACCGCAACAGCGCGCTCGCGATCAGGGGTTCCGAGCTAGCCAACTTCTTCTTATTGACTGGGACAACGTCGACGATAAACGTCTTAGCAGTACCTTTGCAGAGTTTGTCAAACTTTTCGACTTCGATGCGTGCGAGTCTGTGGAAGATTGGTGGACGAAGTGGGGGCAGGCTATGCGCACTCCTAGATCGGTGCCCAGTCACAGCAGTGACACCCCGGCTTCCGAGCCGCCGATGCTTGACGCTGACGTTGTACGAGCAGTACCGTCATGACACCTCGGACATGCTAGGAAGTTCGTGGAGGGTTGGGGTATCTCGAGGTTCATCTGCGGCGCGCGCACTCTTCGGTTATTACGCATTCGCTTGAAAAATATGGTTGGTATCAATTAATGGTTATCGTATACTGGTTCCTCGTTGTCAATCGCATTCTAGCCTGCTATAGAGTTTAAAGTGGTGAGTAAGATCAGAGCGATCAGATATCTAGTTCTGTGTTATGGCTAGTCTAGCCGCGATGAACAGTCAATACATCGTACTGCTAGCATCCGGCTGTTAGAGGCAACATACAAAAATTTCCGATCTTGGATCTATGCGGACGTCGAAGGTTGCAGGACTGCAAGTTGTGCTTTTCTTGCCTCCTTTTCACGTTCTTGCTGATCGAGCTACAATTTGACCAGGTCAGTGGTATTGGAGATGGAAATGAGTTCCGAAACGTACGAAAGACTCCCAAGAGTGATCTGCAGGGGCCTGGAGTAGTGCTGCTGTCAAGAGCGACCTGAAATGATTGATGCGTTACACTTACCCGACGCATGCCAGAGGTCGCTGCATCTTGGCGGTTCTTATGGGTGAGTGCACCAGCAGCGACAAGAACACCGATAGTGAGCCCCTGTGCCCAAACACGAGCTTGCACAACCTGAAAGTGACATCGCACAGTCAGGACACATAGAGATACGTTTGTCAGACAACCAAACCACCTTTTGCGGTAAACTCTGGTATCTGTGCCGGGGCGGGTCAACATCAGGGGGCCTGCGAACGATCAAAAGGCACTGCTGACTTGTCTTTTGCAATAACGGCGCCGGCTAGGGCCATTGAGAGTGCCCAGCTTCCAAGGATGATGCTGTATTGGTGTCGAGACGCCCAGTCCTGGACCTTTTCCCGAGTGGAAAGTGAATTCCATCGCGCGTCCTCCTCGGCCGCTACTCGTTCGAGCTCGAGTTTCCCGGTGCCCGACCTTTGAAATTCGTTGAGGACCTCACCAATGTAGATGTTGTAAGTGGCTTACCAGGTGATTGTCCTGTCGAACTGCAAGCTACGCCTCTCAGCTTGAATTGATACGGCGGGAGCGACCATTATTACCATGCCTGCGACTTTGAGAGGCAGGGGCAGCGAGCGGTAATAGGCCCATTTGCGATTAAGGTATAAGGAAGTGGGTATGGCGAACGCGAGTGTACCAAGAAAACCTTCAGCGGCACCACGGATAACAGCGGCGTCGTGACCTTGCCATTCAGCCTCGGTAACGTTGACCTTCATGGTAAGTTGGGGAGTATAAGTTGAGGGGTTACAGGTGCTCGCGGTCGGTTTCTTATATTTCGTACACGCGGAGTGAACGCGGGTCGACGATGTTGCGAATGTGACGGCGTTTCGGGTTGGCTCGGACGACGGGAGGCGATGGGGTGGGCTGCTAGTCAAATATGCACACCCGTTCCGTGGTGTTCCGAGCCAGGGTTAAAATGAACGCCCATCATTAACACGCGCCGAGCTTGTAAGTGAGCCCACAAAAGTATGTTGCACACAAGTTACACGAGGACCGAGGTACTGTATCATATCCCCCACACTCGAGTAGGTTATAATCTCACACATCTACCATGATGCTCATCGCTG
This sequence comes from Gyrodon lividus, assembly GCA_014904945.1. Taxonomy (NCBI): domain Eukaryota; kingdom Fungi; phylum Basidiomycota; class Agaricomycetes; order Boletales; family Gyrodontaceae; genus Gyrodon; species Gyrodon lividus. The sequence goes on from MU127430.1 coordinate 720,312, forward strand.
GTTGACGGCAATTTCGACCTTGAACACGAAGTTCTGCAGGCTATGAAAGACGGCGAGTTTTATCACATTGTACCTGCTAGTGATGAGTCCGTCCCCCTTATTCACCCGTGGACATGATGGGAGCGGCTTGACGGAACCGGCGTCATGGGTACAAGTGACAACTCACCTGACACTTCGAGGCATTTATAGACAGCAAGTGAAAGAGATCCAAACTCGCCCAAGGTAAGGGTTGGTCATCTTTTCCCCTCACAATGAGGAGCTACAACCCGGCCTGCACCCCCAAACTGCATTCTTCACCATAATCTTCGCCTGCTCGTTGGCTACACAATAAAACGTTATGCTTTCATGCAGGGTGTGGGGCCGGTTGCTGCTAAAGGGCACAAGCGCGACTTTGCATGACAGGAAGTCAGTACCATGACAGGGGGCGGTTCCGATGAAGAAGGCTTGGAACCTCCGATGTAGAAGAATTGAGGATTAGATCCCGGGTCAGTGAATTTTTTTCTGTTGACAGCGTCGTCATGCAAGGAACTTCTGTCTGTATCAACAGCGAATGGACTTGGAAACATCCAAAGTGATGACCACGCATACAAGGCGAAGACAGGACAAAGCCCTCTCGACATCCTAGCGACGGTTCAGACCACTATCCATCGGAGGTCATGATCAACCTACGGTCAGCCCAAAGTCGACTTTCCACTAGTAGTGTCTCACCGGAAGTCCGCCCGGTCCAATAGTCCATCTGTCTTTGCAACACCACGGCCTACCGGAGCGAGGAACTTCAGTAGCTTTCTATGCAGCGGCCAACGGAACACATATTCTCATGTCAACCATCTTCAAGCAGTGTAATCAAGCAATCCAACCCGAAAGCCTGGAGAAAAGTGGTGAGTGGTTGGCGACGTCGGAAAGAAACATATATTGTTGCCGCAGACCCTGGACGTTGCCAGAAGGTTTTGTGATACGAGTGAAAGGTCATTAACCGATTCAAAGACGTACTAATCCAAACGATTCTCCGGCTGGTTTTTGCGTATAAAGAGCCTCCCCAAGCCAGGATGGATCATTATCCTTTCTTTCCTTTCCTTATCTCTATGAACACCTTAGTACGTTCTTTACAGTAATTCAATTTTCAGTCGTTCGCTATCATGAGGCTTTCCGCCTTTTCCATTCCTGTGCTCTTGGCTTCGGCCACGCTCGCTCGTTCGCCCTACTCTCCCCCGCACAGACGTTCCCAACACACCGATGTTTGTGCTAATATTAATGCAGACCTTGTGTTCCCCGACGTCATTGTAGATGGTAAGTACTCCTTCTTGGAAAGCTGTGTTTTCATCCAAACGTTACACAGGCAAAGTGTATGTTGCTGGCCACCTCGATATTGGACTTTGTGTCTCGCAGGTCACTGCATTCATCGGGAACTACAATGTCACGGAAGCCGCCGTGGAGGTTGTCGGGAAGGACAAGGTTGAATCCGCTGTTGTTGCCATGGTTAGTTGCTCTCCCGGAGCCTAAGGCTGCGTAATCGTAGCTCATCCTGAACATATTATAGATCAAGAAGGCGGGCGCGGAGTGCTCTTATCCTCAGCATGCGAAGCCCACAGTTACTCCCGATGATACCTGTGACTTCGTGTGCACAGATGGCTTCTTAGCTATGCCAGCCAAGAACCCCACATCATGCCAGTGCCCTCCGCACCTGATGGTGTGCGATGGTAAATGTGGCCACTTCCACATGGACTGCCACAAGACGGCACCTCCTTCACGCCGCCAAAGTGAACCAAAATGTGCTCAGGGCCTCATAATGTGTGGTGTCCCCGACGCTACGTGGGGTCAAGCCTACAAATGCACTGACATTAATTCGGATTCTTTCACGTGTGGGTGATTTTTACTCTGACTAGTGCACACCTAATCCTCGGGTAGACAGGCGGCGGCTGCGTCAAAGCTTCTCCCTTTGACAGCTCTTCCACTATGGGCGTCAATTGCCACGACATTCCTGACGTTGATGAAGTCACTTGCAAGGACAACAGGTGCTTTGTTCACACTTGCAAGAGCGGATTTATAGTCACACCACCTGGCAACGATTGGTGTATCCCAAAATCCAAGGGGAATGTCCCTCGTAGTTCCCCCGCGTCGGACGCTGATGCAGTCCTTGGTTCAGCTGCCAGGCCTATGCAGGGTCTCAAGATCGCTCGGGGCGAACTATCAGAAGCTATCACTCACGCCTCTAGTGTCGGTGACAAACTTGTTCCTCGTTCGAGTTCCATATCTGGGGTCCTCACTCCTTTGCTCTCCACTAGCAACGGATCTGTGGATAGCGTCAAATCTAAGATCCCCGCTGGAATTCGTGCAGACACCAAGGTCCTTCGTGGCTTTGCCCCACTGAAGGACTATGCTACGAATGTCGGGACATCTTCCACAGGAGTGCTCGAGAAGGCAGGCGTCCATGTCCCTCGTGACGTTACTGATATCGTCAAGAATGGTGCCACTGGGAAGGTGACATCGAACATGGAGTCCACCTTGCACGCTGTCCGGCAGTGACACCAAAGCCAATTTTCGATTCTGGGGTCTCAGAAGGTGGTTTATGGAGAAATTTCAGGCTTGCTCATCTTAGTATCATACATTAATACGATAATGTCTGCACCGATGTTTACAATACTCGACGTAATGCATATGCTCGGTTTTCATTGCTGTGATATTGCTGTCACTCTACACACAGTATCAGGAGCTGGTAAGCACTTTTTGTCGTACCGACGACGTCATGCACCACAATGCGTCATACCCCGGACTGTCACTATAAAAGACATGTTGAAGATACACATAATTTGTTCAGTCGCATATCATCCCATCCGACTCTTCATACCTTTCGCGTATCAAATAGCACGCGCGATGTCGATCGACCGAGTTCACCCATCTGCAGTAGGCAGAGACACCCAGCCCGAACGAAAGGGGTCATCAACTCGGGAGGATGATAGCTGCGTAGATGACCCGAATATGCCACCACAGAGACACGCTGGGGCCGCAGGGCTAGGTCCGAACTACGTATTTGACGTGGTGAGTATTGCGTCGCTGAGGACGCAAATACCGTCTGATACTGTCGAAGGGCTTCGGTGAGAAAATGGCCGGTCTCAAGGAAGAAATCAAGGGCAAGATTCTTGGGGAACCAGAGGCCGCTGCGCATGGGCGCGAGCGCAGAACTGGAGAATTGAAGAGGAGGGAGGAAGCACGGGTATATATCAGCTTAGCTCGGCGGGTGCAGAGTAATGACATAAATTTATTGTAGGACAACGTGGTGCCCTCTTTCACGGCGGGAGGCGACAGCGAGATTGCACATACGACACCAGAGAAAGGTGCAGAGGAAGACGCGGCCAGCGCACCACCCAAAGGCATGGATGAAGCTCAGAAGGAGCGACGGGGCGAAAGGTTTGGCGGAAACGTGGAGATCAGGGTGTCAAGGAGACGCAGCTGAACTATTTTGTCAAGACCAGCTGCCCCTGGAAAACCATGGCATATGTTGACCAAAGTCACGGTATTCAGAAGTAGAAGCACGGAAGTAACAAGAGGTTGGTTTATACCGTTTTACCTTACCACGTAGCACATAGACATGACAACCACGGGATTCCCACAACTTAGATGCCAAAGCAAAGACAGCCCCAGACTTGACTTGAATGCTCGTACATAACGACGGCCAGCACATACTAATTTATAAGGCCTCGTTGCAAGCAACACTTGGCTTCACTGATTCTATCAACGTTTTCGGACATTTATCCAAGGCCTCAATGACATGGATCCACAGTAGCCATCCTGCTTTTGTGGGCATTTCCGCTGCGTTTGGGTAATCACCTTGAACCTGTTTATATAACACACCATTGACATAGCTACCAACACACTGCTGGCATAAAGTTCGATTAGAACCCAACGTCAGAGGTTTTTCCATACATCACGGCATCATGACCATATCCCCAGCTGCGTCTTGATACCCAGGGTGGGTGATGCCTGGCTTTGATATCTAAGGAGGTGACACAACTTAATCCCCTTCAAATGATCTCTCTGTCACTGCTCCTCCTGCTTGTCCCCCTCGTCTCTGGGTTGCTTCTTCAACGCCGCACTACTGCATGCGGCCAATATGATGTTATCACAGCTGGTTCATACTCACTGTTGACCAACCTTTGGGGCGCGACTAATGCGACCTCTGGTTCGCAATGTTCTACACTTGAGTCAGTCGATGAAAACTTTGTTAAGTGGTGCACAACCTGGACATGGACTGGAACTAGTATCAAGAGCTTCTCTAACATCAACAAAGGAGTTGATCGAAGACTCAGTGCCATCTCCAGCATGCCTGTGGGTTCACTTCCACCTTCGCTTCGTACCTCTGACCGCTGTTATCCATTGTGTAGACTACCTGGAATTGGTCCCAAGCTAGCACTGGCACTGTCGTTGCTGATGTCGCCTATGATATGTACACGTCTCACACTGCCGGCGGCTTCAACGTTAATGAGATCATGATCTGGCTCGCCAACTTCAACGCCGGTCCTATCTCGTCTCAATACGACTCCAGCGGTCAACCTGTTCCTATTGAGAGCAACCTCTCGCTCGGTGGTTACACTTGGTGAGTTACCAATTGCGATGGTTTCGGTGGTGGACTCAGCACATATGCATTGCAGGAATCTGTACTTGGGATCCAATGGTGCCAACCAGGTCTATTCGTTCCTTCCCACCGGTGAAGCCCTTACCTCCTTCAGCGCTGATCTCTATCCATTCCTTTCGGTTAGTGCCACTTCCTCCATATGTGCCGATCATTTTTTACAGCAAATTCGCACAGTACCTCGTTGAAAGTCAGGGCATCAGTTCCTCTCAATACCTCACCATTGTGCAGGCTGGAACTGAGGCCACATCTGGAAGTGCTACCTTGACAACGTATGTACCTCAATACTCAGCTGGTTCCATTGGCTCATTTGTATTCCCTTCTCCAGTTCGGCTTATAGCTTGACTATCAACTAAGGAGATCAATCGATCATGTTTCGTTCAGGGGGAACCTCTCCAGGACTGACCTCACTTTTTATGTATTGGGAAAGACTGGCACCGGGAGGTTAGTAGTAAGGATGTCCAGGCAGGAAAATCTTCGTCGAATCGTATCTTGACCCCATATCACGTGGCACAGTCCATAGGGAACTGATGATGAAAGTTATGATAGCCTTCGCCCATCGTCAGTATGACTACAAGCGGGGAGTGTGCCTATCGTCGTAAGGAGTGCTGCCGAGGTAGTGCGCAATGGAGTTGATACAGATTGTGCTCTTTCGCAAAGTCAGAGTGATGACCTTGGTGTAACAAACGACCCACATGATGGCAAGCAGTCATGCGGAATACCCCAACGAAATAAAAAACACCCTTCCAATCACCCCAAAGGAAGCCAGGAATGCACGTAGGAACGATGTGACCGAACATTACCAGGAGTACTAAGAACCAACGATGTTGCCATTGGACGAAGAGATCATTTTTCAAGTCGGAGATGTCGGCAGGTCCTGGTTCGTATCAAATATAATCCATCCGATGTGGGTCCGAAGACCTCTCTCTGAGTTGTAAGAATCGAGGTCTGTATCAATGTATCGATATATGTACGTGTCTCTATGTCAGTATTTGTGGTCGCCTTGCCGGCAGTGACACCTTTTGATGGGTAGCGTCAGAAGCTCGATAATTGCCTAAACGCTTATCGAGCATGGTGAAGGTGTAATAGCATGCGGTACAGGTGACTGTTTTGAAGAGGGTCGGCACTCGAAAAAATCCGTACAGACAGCGATTGGGTGATTACTAGCGCGATGACATTGGGCCATTTGATGCCAGTGATAGTAGGAAAGTCCTTGGTAAGATTTTGACAAACAATCGCCGGACATGGTTTAAGACTGACGAGGACAGTTGCGGATCGAGTTTTGAACAACGCTGTGGCTTGGGGACGTCGAATCATCGTCGCGTAGTGTCACTGTGAGGAAGGGTTATATCTCTTCGCGTTGTTGTGACATTGTAATCATGTGCATGCTAGGTCGTGTCCACGATTTACTTAGCGAACCCAGAAAGCGGCGCAGGGCAAGGCAACCACATCAGCTACGTGGCATAGTGAACTGCGTCACAAACTATGATATATGATATATGATACCGCACCGAAGATAAACACAGTACGTTGCTTTACTACATCCGTGGCAAATCTTCGAAATGTGTTCGGTCGTCTGTATCACCAGGAATCCATACCGTTGTAATCAAGCCCCCAATGTTACAATGATAATTGCAAGAAGAGCTAATCACGAAGAAATCTACAGTCCAGCACAGGATGACATAAGCACATGTTGAGACGCGAGCGCGTGGTGGCGGTGCGCAGAACCTGCTATCATTGTCGTCAAAGCAAGGCACCGTCAAAAGCCGCAGACGAGATGGACGGATGGCACCGGAATATCGTTGTTGCAGCCACGGGAAGAATATCGAACTCAATGACAAAATACAGTGAGCCCCGGCACACATTCCGGTACATTCCCTTAGTCTGGTGACCAGACCGTACTATGAGGCAAGCCGTCGATAGACGGTCTGGTAAGATTCGTTGAGGCTTTGGTGGGTCGAGTGGAATCTTCGAGGCACGTGATTTTCAGCCAATAAGAAAATACGAGTTTTGGTGGGATGAAAATAAAAATAAACAAAATGTGATATTGATTTAGCAGACGCGTTACGACAATATTCTCCGGTAACATGGGCGTTGCGATATATGTCCAGGCTGTCCTTCTCGCAACATTGGACATGCTTCTTCCGGTTGCTGTAAACACGCTGGGGGACAGGCTTCCTCTCGAATATCTGCAAACACTTTTAATTGTCTATCTTCTTACATCGAACACAATCATTCCGCGTGCATTTCAACTGGAGGCCTCCCTTGCGATCCTCAGTGATCGTGATACTTTAATTACTGCAGGCACAGGTAGCGGAAAGACACTCTGTTTGCGTATCCGAGCATTAGTTGCCTGATCATTGATGCTTGGAATGGCAGTATCGGATAGCGCTTGGTGTGACATCTTGAGCTGGTTAATATACACGTCGTGGATCACTGCAATGTTGCCTGTGATTGAGCTCTCGTCGATTGTCGATGTGCGGAGGGGGTACTGTTTAGTTTTGTGTCCTTTCGGCAGCCTTCGACGTTCCTCGTGCTGTAGCATAGGGTCCAATCGATACTCGTAGTCTTTAAAGTGAGCGTTGTATTGTAGGAGTATATCAATGACGTGGATTTTGAGCTGGCTTTGAGAGGCCGTCACCTGGTTGAGATTGGGACGGATGTCGGCATCGAAAGTGAGATCAGAGGCTTGCTGTGCACGCTGGAGCATTGGTGCGAGGCGCATGTGTTCGGGGTTGCCATTTCGCACAGTATAAAGAACAGGGAACGTCCCTGATTGGACTTTGGCTGGTGCAGAGGAACGTTGCTCGACAAATATTGACGTGCTGATATCAATGTTATCGTAGCAAAGGATATGTGGACCCTGAGCAACTGCAGTCGCCCTGTCCAAACACTGCGATGCCAGTGTCTTCAACAACGTGGAGAGCGAGCTGAAAGATATGCAAAGCCCACACTTTGCCAGGGCTTCGATCGTCTATCGTGATGCACCGTTAGTCCAGAGAAACAGGGTGAATGGGGCTGCGAAGTAGACACTGTGATGTGATCGTTGATTCGCGGCTGAGTGACTATGACATTGCAGGCCGTGACACGAATAATATTGCAGTGAGAGGACAACAATGTGAGTAGAGTAAGCATACGGTAGTGGGTGTCTTCTTCGTATTCTCCCTCCTCGCACGATCCGTCTGAGATGCACTCTCGAGAACCTGATCGAGGGTCGGAGCAGTCTCGTCCATGATAGAGCTCATGGTCGAGTTGACGTCCCAAGTCGCAAGGAATTCGGGTGTAATCGAACCGATGGTCCCTCGTAGTGTGTCTTTTACTTCATCCATCTCGTCGTATATCTTCCTTGATACGATGTCGATAGCTTGAGCTTCTAACCAACGATGAAAAAGCGGCCCTCCACGAGGGTCAGTCAGGATGAGATCAAAGAGGTTATAGAGTTTTTGGAGGGCCATCCTTGGGAACAGAGTAGATGGTCGTACGGTACGCTTTGAATTATTTCTCGGAGGGATCCATGACCTTGCTGAGGAAGTCGAGCAATGAAATCTTGCTTTCGCGAAGGATCGTTAGTGCGTTTCGGATAGGCTCGACCTGGGATTGTCGTTGCCTCTGGCTGTTGGTGTTTTCAGTGTGAGAAATGGATTCAGAGCTGTGGTCCATCAAATTCGAGCTTGTTGAAGCATCACCGTGAATATCAATATCCATGAAGAAGAACGCGCCGTAAGTGGTCAAGCGTATCTGTGATCAGAGCTTGAACTTATCCTTGTGCACGTTGACTTATCCTTCTGGCACGTGACCGTTGCTACCTCCAAAAAAGGCTCACCGGTCACGTGCCTCGAAGATTCCGCTCAACCCACCAAAGCCTCAACAAATTTTACCAGACTAACATTCCCTATCCCGTGTTCCCAGAGTCTGAAGATCCCATCAGTTCTGAACTTCCGGGGCTGTTCTGTATTTGTCCTATATTACTTAATCCCCTTTCCATATGCTTGTTAAAGTGTGGGTTCAAATCTGGGGTTCCCAGATAGGCCAAAGGTCAGGGGTGTAGGGTGGAAAGGCATGAGTGGCCAGGAATTCCTCAAAGGGCAGAGGGGTAAGGGACTTTGGCTTCAGCTTATGTGCTGTGCCCCTGTACAAGTTCTGTCCATTGATTTTGAGGCAGGGGTTCAGAAGACAACCATAAGGTCAACTTAAGGACTGAAGGTGTTACACTGATGAGGTCGTGAGAGCTCAATCAGATAACACCAACGAGTCCTGTTGTCAAGCAGGACAAGATCTATCAGAAGTCTTTACTGGCAGACTATAGGCCAATCGGTGAAGCGAGTTCTCAGACCAAGAGATAGCTTGTTAAGCTATGTATTGCGTAGATCTAACTTGGGTTGTAACCAAGTAGAGTACAGGTCTTTATACTACAGGGAACAGCACACGGACCAAGATATCCAAAGTAGGAACTGTCCAAGAAAGGTAACTAAAGATAAGAGGGATAAACGCCATTGGGCAGAAGGTCATAGAATATGATAGAAGAAAGATAAGGCCAGGGACTTTGCCTAGAGTCACTGGTCGTACAAAGGGTCAAAAGAGGAAAGGGATCATGTGATGGTACAGAGTCACGTGAGAAGGAAAAGAAAAGGGGCTAAAATGGTTCTACCATAACAGAAGGAGGTTTCAGAGTGAAGTAGGACTTTGAGGATAGAGTAGGATTTTATTGATATTTGAACTAAGGAAATATTGTGGAGTACAAACAGATTTATATACTAAGGAGTCTGGAAGATATAAAACTGTTAAAGTGTTGTGGGGCAAAGCAGTGTGTTATGGTTTTACTGTTTTGGCCTTTTCCTTTCATCACATGACTCTGTAACACCACATGATTCCCCTTTCCTCTTATGTATGTTTCATTGTACAACCAGTAATCCAAGACAAAGTTCTTGATCTTATCTTCCTCTTCAATGATCTGCTTTATTCTATGACCTTTCACCCAATGGTACATCTCTCTCTTATCTATAGCTACCTGTCTTGGATAATCCCTACTTAGGATACCTTGATCTGTGCGCTGTCCTTACTAGTATAAAGACCTGTACTCTGTTTGGTTGCAACCCAAGTGTTAAGATACTGTCTGTCATATTGTCACATCCCGAAACATTCCCAACCCATCTGACCCAATTCTGGCCCCTTATGATCAAATCCCAAATCCCAAGCCTTGGACTTTACCTTTAAGATTTCTCCTTCATTGGATATTCTGAACCCCATATTTCCTGTCCTGGATTTTTGCATTCCTGTCCTGGACTTTTGTATTCCTATCTCAGCTATCTCTTGACATATGTCACTTTCCTTTGACATTTCTTGACATCTACAGTTTCTATTGATAATTCCCTTTCCCCTTGCTTCGTAATTATTGCACCATTCTGATGCCATGTCAAAGTCCGGGTTCTTTCCCGGAATTCCTGGATAGTCCGGAGTTGTGGAGGAGGCGGGGTTTTGCGGGAATTCCTGAGAGGGGTCAAAGGGGTAAGGAACTGTGGCTTCAGCTTATGTGCTGCACCCCTGTACGAGTTTGGTTCCTTAATTTAAGAGCAGAGGGTTGGAGGTTGGTCCTAAGGTCAACTTAAGGACTTAGAGGATCGGAAGGGAGAGGATCAGGAAGGAACAGGATTTAGTTGATATTCGAACTGAGGAAATATCAGAGAGTACACGCGGGTTTATATACTGAAGAGTCTGGAAGATATAAAGATGTTAAAGTACTATCAGACGAATCAGAGTTTTGTGTTTCTGGAGGAAAGGAAGGAATGAATCAGAATGGCGTCAGAATGGTAGAATGATGACTGAAGGCAATGGCGCAATAATTGCGAAGCAAGGGGAAGGGAATTATCAAATAGGAACTGTAAATGTCAAGAAGTGTCAAAGGAGAGTGACATATGTCAAGCGATAACTGAGATAGGGATATGAAAGTCCAGGACGGGAATATGAAAGTCCGGGATGGGAATGTGGAAAGTCCGGGATGGGAAGTACGGCGTTCGGAATGTCCGATGAAAGAGAAATCATCTAAGGTAAAGTCTGAGGGCCGGGATTCGGGATTTGGTCATAGGGGTTTGGAATCGGGCCGGATTGGTTAGGGAAGTTTCAGGATGTGACATGCCATTCTGATTCATTCCTTACTTTCTTCTGGAAACCCAAAACTCCAATTCATCTGACATACTTTAACACCTTTATATCTTTTGAACTCTTCAGTATATAAACCTGCTTGTACTCTCTGATATTTCCTTAGTTCGAATATCAACTAAATCCTGTTCTCTCCTGCTCTGCTTCACTCTGAAAACCCCTTCAGTCCTTAAGTTGACCTTAGGATTGTCTTCCGACCCTCTTCCCTGAAATTAAGGAACAG
>MU127430.1:743034-833794 GCA_014904945.1 Gyrodon lividus
GAGTTCTGTTCCTTGATTTTGGAGCAGAGGGTCAGAGATCAATCCTAAGATCAACTTAAGGACTGAGGAGGTTCAGAGTGAAGAGGATCAGGAAGGAATGGGATTTAGTTGATATTCGAACTAAGGAAATATCAGAGAGTACATGCGGGTTTATATACTGAAGAGTCCGGAAGATATAAAGATGTTAAAGTACTATCAGATGAATCGGAGTTTTGGGTTTCTAGAAGAAAGGAAGGAATGTGTCAGAATGGCATCAGAATGGGAGAATAATGACTGAAGGCAATGGCGCAATAATTGCGAGGCAAGGGGAAAGGGAATTATCGCTAGGAACTGTAAATGTCAAGAAGTGTCAAAGGGAAGTGACATATGTCAAGAGATAGCCGAGATAGGAATACGAAAGTCCGGGATGGGAATGCGGAAAGTCCGGGATGGGAATGCGGAAAGTCCAGGATGGGAATGCAGAAAGTCCGGGATGGGAATGCGGAAAGTCTGGGATGGGAAGTACGGGGTTCGGAATGTCCGATGAAAGAGAAATTGTCTAAGGTAAAGTCCAAGGCCTGGGATTCGGGATTTGATCATAGGGGTTTGGAATTGGGCCAGATGGGTTAAGGAAGTTTTGGGATGTGACAAGATGAGCGGAAGTGGGTAACAGTCTTTCTTCATGATTTTGTTGAGTCCGCAGAAGTCGATGCAAAGGTGGAGTGATCCATCCTTCTTGCAGACAAAGACAACCAGAGCTGCATAAGCAGAGGATGTGGGGCAAATGAAGCTGTTGGCAAGATGTTTGTCTAGGAAGGTGCAGAGGGAGGTGAGCTTGGTGGCAGAGAGGGAATGGAGAGTTCTGAGTGGAGAGGATGCTCCTTCTTTTCTTCCAGTTCAATCCTGAGGTCATGTTTATGATGCGGAGCAAGCTGGGAGGCTTTGCTCTTGCTGGACACATTGACAAAGTCATGGTAAGCCAGCAGGATGGTGGAAAGATCTACTGGCTCAGCTTTGGCAGAGGATGCACAGAGCTTACTTTTGTTGGAGCAGAGGTGTGGGCTGAATTGCACAGAACCTTCCAATTGGCACACAAGGGCAAAGGCAGGTGCATTGATGAGAGCAATTTGAGGGGCCTTGCAGTTGGAGAAACACAGTATATCAGCAGAGTTGGAGTCAACCAGCAGAGGGGATTCTGGAGGTTGCAGAAATGACATTGGAGACATTGGCACTTGCTGCTGGATTGATCAGAATGTGATACTGCCAAATTCCCAGTCAATCAATGGATTGTAGCAGGTAAGCCAGTTGTGTCCTAGAACAAGTGAGCAGGCAGAGTCCAATGGAGTTACATAAAATGTAGTGGAGGTGATATTGCTGGTGGAAAAAAACAGAAAGATCTATGGCTTTGGTAATGTAAGAATTTGAAGTGCCATTGAATAATCAGAGTAAAATGGGTGAAATGGATTAAGTTTTGATTTTGATTTTTGTAACAAAGGTAGTATCAATGAAACAATCGCTTGAACCAGAATCTACAAGAGTGGGGAAATCAGGAAAGGATAGTAACAGGTAGAGTCAAAGCATTAGAATCAGGAGTTTCATCTCCTTTGGTGCATGGTCAGAGTGAATGCAACATCCATCCTGTGTGGAGGCTTGGGCATTGTGGACTATTGTTTCACCTTGGGAGCAGAGGTGGTCGGGGTAGCATCCAGCGGAGCAGAGGTGGTAACAGTGTGAGCTTTGGCTGCCTTAGAGGTGGACTTGCAGCAGTCCTTGGCCATGTGGCCAGAGAGGCACTGCAGAACATACAGAGCTTCAGGTCAAAGCAACACTTTTGTTCCTCAGAGGTCAGCTTACTGTCATTGCCGAGCTTCTGCAAGAGGTCAGTCTGGGGGGGACATGGGGGCAAGGCTTTCACCTTGGAGTCGGAATTACTGGGGGAGCCAGAGTTGGCAGGGTTGGGCATGAACCTGGTGGCAGACAAAGTGTGAGTTTTGGCAGGAGGTGGATTAGTGCATTTCACTTGACAATTGACCTCAGACTTGCATTCCCAGTAACATGTGTCAATGCCTTGCAAAAGTGTGTGGAGTTCAGTGAGCATGGCGGGTTTGCCCACACAGGAGAATTTGTCTTTGATGCAGTCCGGAAGCCCACTGTAGAAATGGTGGCAGAGAGTGCCTTCTCCATACCCACAGACTCAGGACATGATGCAGTTAAATTCCACGACGTACTTATTGATGTGTTGTTGTCACATCCCGAAACTTCCCTAACCAATCTGGCCTGATTCCGAACCCCTATAACCAAATCCTGAATCCCAGCCCTCATACTTTACCTTAGACAATTTCTCTTTCATCGGACATTCTGAACCCTGTACTTCCCATCCCAGACTTTCCACATTCCCATCCCAGACTTCCTGCATTCCCATCCCAGACTTTCGTATTCCCGTCCCGGACTTTCGTATCCCTATCTCGGTTATCGCTTGACATATGTCACTCTCCTTTGACACTTCTTGACATTTACAGTTCCTATCGATAATTCCCTTCCCCCTTGCGTCGCAATTATTGCGCCATTGCCTTCAGTCATCATTCTACCATTCTGACGCCATTCCAATTTATTCCTTCCTTTCCTCCGGAAACCCGAAACTCTGATTCACCCGATAGTACTTTAACATCTTTATATCTTCCGGACTCTTCAGTATATAAACCCGCGTGTACTCTCTGATATCTCTTTAGTTCGAATATCAACAAAATCCTGTTCCTTCCTGATCCCTTCCCTTCCAATTCTCTAAGTCCTTAAAGTTGACCTTAGGACCAGCCTCCGACCCTCCGCTCTTAAATTAAGGAACCGAACTCGTACAGGGGCGCAGCACATAAGCTGAAGCCACAGTTCCTTACCCCTCTGACCCCCTTCAGGAATTCCTGCAAAACCCCGCCTTCTCCGCACCTCTGGACATTCCGGGAATTCTGGGAAAGAACTCGGATTTGACAGTTGTCTGTCTTTCATGAAGAGGTTGTCTAGTTGGTGTTCAGCATCAGCGACAGGGTTGTGAGGACCAAAGTTGGTCTGGAGTTTGAGTAGGAATTTGTGATAGTTATTCATCCATAGCAGACAGAGGTCCAGATCTTCCATATGTAGGAGGTTGGGCTCAAACCATTCGAGGACCATACCCTTGAGGTAAGACTGGGCGAAGGTGACTTTCGCATGGTCAGTCCAGAATGCACGGGGATGGTCCTGGAAGTTCAGCTCACATTGGACCAGGAAGGCCTACAGCTTGCGAGGGTCAGTCCCATTGAAGGTGTCGGGTTCCTGCACCTTCGTGCATGGAGATGAGGAGTTTTTGGATTTGTGGTCACAGCACGATATCAGGCTACCCTCCTCTCTATCTCTCAAAGTACCACTGCTTTGCAGACCAGTATACTAAGTCTTTTATCTTTCTTGTTTTGAGTGTTGTTCCTAAGACATTGCTTTGTGAGTCATCTGTGGTGCTTCACCATTGTACTGGAATTGGGTGGAATGTGAGTTAGAAGGATTGGGACAAGTCAAGAGGAGTCAAAGTGAGTCAGAATGGAAAGGATCAGAAGGTGGAATTATTAGACATGTCAAACATCTGTCAAAAGTATGAAGGATGAGGCACAAGGCACAGGAATGGAAATATTAGAGAGAAGCAGAAAGGCAGACTTGCATATAGGCTGGAAAGCAGGCTTGGTCCGGAGTAGGCTCCAGAGGAGCGGAGTTGACTGGCATGACACAGGATATGACAGTCACCAACTCTTACACTTCATGCACTCATGTATATGTATCACTTTTTTGGGATCTTGACAAGTCTATGAATCTGGAAAGGGAGTCACATTGGAAAAAGAATCATTGTATTTGCCACTTGATGACCCACTCCCAGCCAGTTGTTTTTGGCTCCTTAGCTTGAAGCCACAAGCCGAAGCTCAACTGATGTAAGCCACCAGCGGTTAAAATTGAGTTCCGGCTTAGGCCGGCATGGAACCGAAGCCTCAGCTCACAGGTGAGTAAGAGCCTTTCTGATCTGCAACACCCTGCCTGCTTCAACATCACTGTGATTCTGTACACACCGCCCTTCTGTCTGTTGACATGCCCCATCACCCATCTGTATAGTACATTGTCCTTCACATTTGTGACCCTGTTGTACTACTACTATCGTGTATTATCATGTATACCATCCATGTGCGGTCGCCTGTCATGCAATCCAGTCACTATGTGTGTATCTAACAGCCTCTCTAAGTGACTGATGACATTCTAGGAATATAGAGGCTCATAGAGCCCGTGGGTTTCACATTGAATCCACTTGATTTTGTGCAAGGCATGTAGAGAAATTGGTTGTGAATCAGTGGCTGTCAGAGGTAAACTTACTATGGCTACACTCCACTACTATCCACTGCCAACCAACCTCTTTCGACTTTTGGCTGGGTATGAGCCTGGTGGCTGACAAAATGACATCATCATGTTCAACATAGATACATACGCTATCGCACACGCACGCACTCCTTAAGTCGTCACCACCATAGCCTGTCTTTAGTGGTTTATACACGTCATCGCTCCGTCACTTCGCGAGCTTCAGTGTTTCCCGCCGTTCCCAGAGCGGGTTTCCAGCCTCACGTTGTCTTGCCGATTTACTATCTCTATTTGTTGTATGTATTACAAGTCATCCTCAGTGAACAAGCAAAAGTATTGTCAATTCCGAATGTGTTAACTGTAGACATAGATATAAACAGATTCCTGGATGGCGGAGCCTGTGGTGCCCCCATTCGACTGTTGCGCCAGTCAGGGGGCCAATTACATCGAGATAGTAATCAAAATGATAGCTACAAAGGTTAGTTAACTGGTGAACGAATCTAGCAAGTTACAGAGAGGGACAAGGAGCTGCTCTATAGTTTCTCTTCAAGGGTCCCCAGGTTGTGATCGGGTTTGAGATCCGATTTCTCGGGGGGAGTCGAAGTGATGACGAGGCGTTGACTTGGTGGAATGGTGTGTTCTGCGGGTAATTCCACGCCACCTGCGAGGATTCCCACTCGTGTCATTGCCAACAGCTGAAGGTTTGCAAATGAGAATGAATGGTGGACAAAGTTGGATCCGAGATGATGGAAACCCAAAAGGGCGGGAGGAACATGACCCAAATATCAGCATGAGCCGGACGGAGATCACATCGCTACGCACATTATGAGCCGCGTGGGAGTGTGAATAGACTCCTCCGAAGAATGCGGCGGTCATGTCTTCGCCAGTATTCTGGGTCAATAAGGCTCTACCTCCAGGATGGTTGTCTAGAAATAGAGACGCGTCATGAATAAAGCCCGACACGAGCAACAAGGTCCGCGACTTCGATTCTTCTTGGACTGTGGGCTCCAGTCAGTGTGATGAAACAAAGAAGAGCCTCAGGAACATACATGATTCCCACGTCACTATGGGCAGGTCGTCGACTGGAACAGGCCACACAAGAGAATCCTGTATATTCTTGAGAGTCTTGAGCTTCATGGTGAACGCCCCCTTTTCAATTTCGTTGCTAGGGAACACCCGAAGGTGGGAAGCCAGACTAAGGTAGTGACACACGGCGATGAACCATTTTGTAGGGTCATATTGGTACCAGCGGAACGCGTTTCTGGAAACGGCGAATAGGGTAAACGAGATTTAAATGAAGAGGGAATTGTTTTACCTGTAGTCCATAGGGAACTGATGATGGAAGTTGTGATAACCTTCGCCCATCGTCAGGATGGCTGAAATAAGATGGTCGCGGGGGGTATGCCTATCGTCGTAAGGAGTGCTCCCGAGGTAGTGTGCGATGGAGTTGATACAAAATGTGCTCTTCCGCAAAGTTAGACCGACAAAACATTGGTGTCACAAATGACCCACATGATGACAAGCAGTCATACGGAGTGCCCCAACGAAATAGAAACCACCCTTCCAATCACCCCAAAGGAAGCCGGGAATGCACATAGGAAGAACGTAACCAAAAATTACCAGGAGCACGAAATACCAACGATGCTGCCATTGAACGAGGGGATCATTTTTCAAGTCGGATATGTCGGCAGGTCCTGGTCGCAGGTCCGTATCAAATATAATCCATCCAATGTGAGTCCAAAGAAGGCCTCTTTCTGAGTTGTAAGGATCGAGGTCTGTGTCGGTGTGTCGATGGTGAGAGCGATGACGGCGGGCCCACCAGAAGCAAGACCCTTGGACTGCACTCGCTCCGGCCAAGATGAGGATCACTTGAAGAGGGAAAGAAGCAACATAGGATCTATGTGACCAAAGACGGTGGTAACCTGTGAAAGCAGTCTTGATATATGTGTCTTTATGTTAGTATTTCCGATCGCCTCACCGGCAGTGATACCTTTTGACATGTGGCATTAATGTCAGAAGCTCGATAATTGCCTAAATGCTTACCGAGCATGGAGAAGATGTAATAACATGCGGTGCAGATGACTGTTTTGAGGAGGATCGACGCTCGAAGCAATCCGTACAAAGACAGCGCAGGGGTGATTACCAGCACGAGGACATTGAACCATTTGATGCCAGTGATAGTAGGAAAATCCTTGGTAAGGTTTTTGACAACATGATCACCGAACATGGTTCAAGACTGACAAACACAGTAGCGGATCGAGTCAAACTAGCCAAATGACGTTGTGGTTTGGGGACGTCGTCGCGTCGTGTTTCTGTGAGGAGGGTTATATATCATCCTGGTGGGATGCTTTGCCTCTTCGCGTAGTTGTGAAATTGCAACCCTTTGCTCAACCATCAGGCACGTTGTATCCACGATATGCACCGTTTGCCGACTGTGACTGATTCAGAACGGAGCGAACACAAGGTAACCCTGTAAATTGAACAAACCCAAAACTTCAAATTCGCTGTCACCCACGGTCGCAGAATTGTGCAGTAGGCGCCTAGAAGCCGGCTGGGCAAAGCATGACGTGGCATGGGAAATAACCACGAATACTGGCTTGTGTCCACTGTCACCTATGATATATGATATCGCACCGACAGTTGAAGAGAGTGAAACAATGAACACAGTATCTCCTGCTATCTGTGCGGGTTCTTTCTCGGATTCAATGTGCTTGGCTGACTACCTCGGCGTCTTAAAGCGAAGACAATACTTGGTCGATTTGAGCTGCGCAGATCTATGGTAAATTGTCGTCGAAACACTAGCACCACCGTGACCCGGGTTCTACTTTGCCAAGGGGAAGTTGGAGGATTAACGATCATCGCATATGTAGCTGGTTGGTCGCGGTACCAGCCAGTTCCGAAGGGACTCCACAGCATGAGATATGATCCGGCAGGGCAAGAGTACGTATGAAACCTTGAAGGTCCTTAGGTGAGTGTACCAACGATCGATTATGATTGTGGAACACTGCCTGACTAGGTAAATTGAGGCTATTAAGTATGCCAACGCTACATCGCAGGCCAACACGTGTAGTTCGACCCAGACTGTCAAGTTTTATTCTATAGACCAGTGAAGCTCCTTAGGCCTCCTCCGCACCGATTCGGGGGATTTCCCTCAGGTAACCAATAATTACTGCCTTCGGAGTCTCGGAGGCGGCTGTGGCACCGACTCGGACGGCCGTTGAGTTTTATAGCAACGTATCGTCGTGTCGTATTGCCAGCATTCGATGATCCTGCAAGTGCGCAGTCTGCAGAGCCACTGGCAGTTTACCAAAGAAGTTATGTATGCAAAGCCAAGGTGTTACACGTGGGATGTCACCAGCACTTTTTTTTCGTAGAGCGTATCAACCCTTCCTTCCTATGGAGCTGACGGGGTTTGCATCCACGTCACAGGTTCTTCCTGATGTGGTAGGTACTGCCAGTGTTTGGGTTGGTAGGAACTGAACTGTGTGACTGTCGGCAGAGCGGAGTGGTGAAACCTAGGATCTCGTCCAGTTATGCATATGTAACCACCATACAATCATTATTACTAGTAGCGCTATCGTCGGAAACTTGAGAGGAGGGATGAGCAGTGCCGCGTCACTGGCACCACGACCCAGTCAGAAGTTGGAGGTTCGCTGTTTCACGAGTATCTAGGGAGAGGCGCAGATTAAATTTTAAACAACCACACAATTGCCAGCTTCAAGATAGACCCAAGTGATAACTATTAACAATAATGACATCCCGCAAACGAACACTACTGCTGCCTACGCATCTTCTCTCCAAAATCTTGGTTTCTTCAGCCGGAATGCCAATAAAAATAGAGCGAGCAGGAAGCACGCTCGTATCGATCACCAAATCCAGGGCATACAATGGAAAACTCACTGGAAAGAGCCGTGGCATCGATTGCCATAGTTGAGAACTTCGGCTTCTGGTAGGTAGGTAAAGGCTCGGTGCTGTATCCATCCCATTACCCTTTCGTTCAAGCAAAGGTGAATAAAACATGATAAATAATTCACGAGAAGATGGCGGGGTGAAGCATTGTCATAGTCGGTTACGCCTCCTGGCTGTACTAAGGGAAGGAGCTGAAACAGCGGACATGGTGGTTGCGGCAATGTCATATAGGATTTCAATGTTTTCGGGGCTTAAAATACATTTCAAGATGGAATTGTAAAATACAGTAGACTATCTCGTAATGCATAGTAGTATGCATTATGAGATTACTACCAAATCCTAACAGGCATCTCAATTCTTGAGTTGTCAGGTCAAGAGTTGTCAGAGCCTGTGTGTGCCAAACAGTGCTAGCCAACCGGTGGGAACTTCCCAGACTCCTAACGTAGAGGTTTATCCTAGTATGCCACACAAACCAAATAATTCAATCATAGTTAATCCGACAATAAACCGAAACTTTGGACTCTACACACCCAGCTGAGTGGCACAACTTGTGGTGGTGCAAAGTTTGCATCCATTTGGTTCACCAAAATAGTAATGGTATGTTGTACACCATGCGGTGACGGCATAGTGGGATAATGTACATTTTGACCAACAAATTTGACCACCACAATGAACCAGAAAGCCCATTTGATGAGCATTGTGCAATGTCTGCACTCGAATGGACTTTCGGTAGCAATGTTCATCTGTGAGATCTTGCAGAGCAATGACCTGAGTCATGCAGTTGCACAGGCTGTGCTGACAGAAAATGTAACTCAAATCTGTGATGAGCTGTGAAATCACAATGACTCATGTTCGTCAATCAACTCCTGGGTTTCCAGGGTCTCACACAAGGAATTTTGCTGAGAAATTGCAGAGCTGACCCTTGAGAAGCATGGAATCCACTTCAAGGCCACATTGGCAACCACAGAGCAGCTCTGTCACATCCCGAAACTTCCCTAACCCATCCAGCCCAATTCCGAATCCCTATGACCAAATCCCAAATCCTGGGCCACGGACTTTACCTTAGACGATTTCTCTTTCATCAGACATTCCGAACCCCGTACTTCCCATCCCAGACTTTCCACATTCCCATCCCGGACTTTCCATATTCCCGTCCTGGACTTTCGTATTCCTATCTCGGTTATCTCTTGACATATGTCACTTTCCTTTGACGCTTCTTGACATTTACAGTTCCTATTGATAATTCCCTTCCCCCTTGCCTCGCAATTATTGTGCCATTGCCTTCAGTCATTATTCTCCCATTCTGACGCCATTCCAATTCATTCCTTCCTTTCTTCTGGAAACCCGAAACTCCGATTTGTCCGACATACTTTAATGTCTTTATATCTTCTGGACTCTTCAGTATATAAACCTGCGTGTACTCTCTGATATTTCCTTAGTTTGAATATCAACTAAATCCTGTTCCTTCCTGATCCCCTCTGAACTTCCTCAGTCCTTAAGTTGATCTTAGGATTGATCTCTGACCCTCCGCTCCAAAATCAAGGAACAGAACTCATACAGGGGCACAGCACATAAGCTGAAGCCGAAGTTCCTTACCACTCCGACCCCCCTCAGGAATTGCCGCCAAACCCCGCTTTCTCCGCACTCTGGACAATCCAGGAATTCCGGGAATGAACCCGGACTTAACAAGCTCGAGGAGTCCTTCATCAATTGCCTTGTGCTCCAGATGCAGGCCATTGCTCTGGGGATGTGGAATTTGGTGTTGGCTCTGCTTGATAGTTGAGATTGTCACTGCCACAGTATGCCGAGTTCTGCAATGCTGTCAGCAACTTCATTTGTACAGGAAGAGATGGATCTAGGGGAATTTGGTGGGGATGAGATTGGTAAAGGGACAGATGATGATGATGGTGATGATAGCAATGTTGACGTGTTTGATAAGTGCCCCAGGAAATGGCAGCGACGTGCGGCAGACAGAAACATTGCCCTATTGAAAATATTAAGCTTTTGTAAATAAAAAAAGCTGCAAGCCCCTGCTGACAGGACTGGCAGAAAGCTGTGGTGGTTATCAACATCTTGTTGCAAAGCTCGAACAAGAGATGCATGACTGCCCTCATACATGCAAACTTTGCACCACCACAAGTTGTGCCAGTTGGCTGGGTGTGTAGAGCCCAAAGTTTCAGTTTATTGTTGGATTAACTATGATTGTATTTATTTGGTTTGTGTGGCATGCTAGGTTGAACATCTACACACCCGCCAATGGTTAGGAGTCTGGGAAATTCCATGTGGTTCCCAGAAAGGGTTGGAACCTAGCAACTCATCAGCAAAAAGTCTTGAAATAATGCATCACTGGATAAGGCAAGTTACTTGAAAAATTTCTGGGTGGTGCTGATGACGCACCTCCCATTAGCATTTCCACCTGACAAGATTACGCAACATGGCTGCCAGTATACCACAGACATTGCAAGTATGAGAGCTGATATGATAGTAGTAATACAATGTCATCGAAGTTCTTGTGACATGATATAATTAATGGTAACACTCAGGTAACACTCAAGTAACACTGGGCAAGGTATAAAATGAATAACAAGCAATATTAATCCTATAATGCACCAAAGCCCTCCTCTGTCAGTACATTGTCATCAAGCTCCTTGTCAACATCTTCAACATCTTCAACATCCTCCCACTCCTCTCCCTCCAGGTTTCTGCTCATCCTCATCCTCTACTCCTTGTTCATCTGCATTTGCCACTGGCCTTCTGTCACCCTGCAGGAAGTTGTCCCACTTCCAAATTGCTTTATGTCCAATCCCTCCACTAGTGATGCACCAGGCCCTATACAGGCCAGGCCAAGCCGGACCTGCATAGGGGGCTTAGGAGGGCCTAGAGCCTGGCTTCCCAGCTATTTCTGTAAATAAACTATGTAGTTAACCCAATTTGGAAATAACTTACCAAGGCCATACCAATGTAAACTTCCATCAGATTGTACGTGGTTCTTTTCTATCCTTATCTCACCGCTGGCATGCAGGTAATTTCAAGCAATGATGAAGCACCAGCTCAGACCGTCTGACCATGACGTATGGCCAAACTCTCGTCTTGGCTCACTGATGCCAACAATGACACAACACAAGAACTCTCCATTCACCAGCAACCCACTCAGGCCACCAGTAAAAAAAATGGAGTCATCAGTACACCAACTAGCAACACGACCCAAAATGCCAGCAAATGGTCTGCCCACAACGCATCAATCATGATCAACTCAGACTCAGACCCAGACCATGTAGGCCTACAGGCTATAATACAAGGAACAAAGGTATGTGTTTCATTGTATATTTTATTCCATTATTGACTACTCTACCTATTGATCTCTTTCTACAGTGAAACGGCTCTGTTGTGCTGTCCATCAGCTTTCCATGGCCTCTGCCCAGGGGCCCCCATCAACAAGTATGTTTTCTTTCATTTCAACACCATGCTCACTCATGCATTTTTGTAGGTAACATGAGTGTATTGCACGTGAGCTCTTGTGCTGCCTTGGGTGAGTTCCCCACCTTGGTCTCATTAATCATATCAATACTGGCTACCCTCGGCGCTTGCTGACATGTTTCAACAGGCAACGGTGGCATGTTGCACCCACATTCTCATGCTGCCTCAGGTGAGTCCCCCCACTTTATATTAGAAATAATATCAATACTGACTACCCTCAGTGCTCACTGAGATGTTTCCACAGACAACAGTGGTATGTTGCACCCACATTCTCATGAGGGCCCAGGTACATCTCTCATTTTTAGATTATGAATCATATCAATACTGACTACCCTAAGTGCTCACTGACATGTTCCATGGACAACGGCAGTGTGTTGCACCTGCAATCTCATGCCTGCTCAGGTAAGTCATACAAATTATGAATTATATTGATACTAACTACTCTCCATGCTTGCTCGCATGTGTTTGCAGACAATGGCCACATAAATTCTTGTGCTGCCTCAGGTAAGTAATGTAGTTATCTTTGATTATGGATTGCCGAAATACAAATTACTCTGAACTATAAATAGTTCAGGAAGTCCATGACGATGAGTATGACTCCCCAGCAAATGGATGAATCAGCTGCTGCTCCTCAGTGGCAAGGCTGCACAAGTGTCAAGTCCGGGTTCAATCCTGGAATTCCCAGATAAGTCCAGAGCGTGCGGGGTCGGTTGGGAATCCCTGAGGGGGGTTGGAGGGGCAAGGAACTTCAGCTTCAGCTTATGTGCTGTGCCCCTGTATGAGTTCTCTTCCTTAATTTCAGGGCAGAGGGTCGGAAGACAATCCTAAGGTCAACTTAAGGACTGAAGTGGTTTCAGAGTGAAGTGGAGCAGGAGAGAACAGGATTTAGTTGATATTTGAACTAAGGAAATATCAGAGGGTACAAGCAGGTTTATATACTGAAGAGTCCGGAAGATATAAAGGTGTAAAGTATGTCAGATGAATCAGAGTTTCAGGTTTCCGGAAGAAAGTAAGGAATGAATCAGAATGGCATCAGAATGGTGGAATAATGACTGAGGGCAATGGTGCAATAATTGTGAAGCAAGGGGAAAGGGAATTATCGATAGGAACTGTAGATGTCAAGAAATGTCAAAGGAAAGTGACATATGTCAAGAGGTAGCTGAGATAGGAATACAAATGTCTGGGATGGGAATGCAAAAGTCTGGGATGGGAAATACAGGGTTTGGAATGTCCGATGAAAGAGAAATCTTCTAAGGTAAAGTCCAAGGCTTGGGATTTGGGATTTGATCATAGGAGGCTGGAATTGGGCTGGATGGGTTAGGAAAGTTTCAGGATGTGACAGATGATGTCAAGTCCATGTTCAATCCTGGAATTCCCAAAAGGTCCTAAGGCAGGGAAAGGTGTAAGGGGTCAGGAATCCCTGAGGGGGGGTTGGAGGGGCAAGGGACTTTGGCTTCAGCTTATGTGCTGTGCCCCTGTACAAGTTCTGTCCCTTAATTTTGAGGCAGAGGTTCAGAAGACAATCCTAGGTTCAACTTAAGGACTGAGAGGGGTTTTCAGAGTGAAGCAAAGACTTTGGAGGATAGAACAGGATTTTGTCGATATTCCACTAAGGAAATATCACAGAGCACAGGCGGGTTTATATATTAAAGAGTCCGGAAGATATAAAACTGTTAAAGTATATCAGACAAGTTGGGGTTTCAGGTTTCCAGAGTATAGTAAGGGTGAATTGGAATGGTGTCAGAATGATGGAATGATCACTGAGGGTGCAATAATTGTGATGCAGGGGGGGAGGGAATTATCAATAGGAACTGTAAATGTCAAGGGATGTCAAAGGAAAGGAACATATGTCAAGAGATAGCCAAGATAGGAGTACAAAAGTCCAGGATGGGAATACAAAAGTCTGGGATGGGAAGTATGGGATTTGGGATATCCGGTTAAGGTGAAAATCTTCTAAGGTAAAGTCCAGGGTTCAGGGTTTGATCATAAGAGGCCAGAAGTGTGTTGTATGGGTAGGGAAAGTTTTGGGATGTGACACTCTTCATGAAATGGGTTTAATTTATTGTCAAGGTAATTGTCAAGATGCTTGGCTTTGCGAGTGTGACTGAAGCCTGCTAGGTCATCAGTGTTAAACAATGGGTTGCACATGAATTCCATTAGTTGGTTGAGCTCTGCTGTGGACTTTGAGTCATGCCAGAGTAGTTCCAGGCCATCAGCAGGCCACATGAGGGGGTTGTAAAGGGGGTGAAGAGTTCTTTGTTACTTGGACTTGTCTTTGCTCATCATGAAACATCTCAACATCATTTTGAATATTGTGGGTGACATTGTGGGAACATTTGGACCTCTTCTTGTTTTCTTTTGTTGTCTTTAGTGTATTATCTAGAACATCAGCAGTCAATTGCTTATTGGCACTACACTGGCTCATATGAGCAGATAGTTGCTTGTTGGTGTGGAAGGTCTTTCCACACCCAAAGCAAGGTGTGAAGTTCATCACAACAGTGTCACATCCTGAAACTTTCCCAACCCATCCAACCCAATTCCGACCCCTTAGGATCAAATCCTGAACCCCAAGCCCTGGACTTTACCTTAGAAGATTTCTCTTTCATCTGATATTCCAAATCCTGTATTTCCCATCCCGAACTTTCGCATTCCTGTCCCAGACTTTCATATTCCTATCTCAGCTATCTCTTGACATATGTTCCTTTCCTTTGACATTCCTTGACATTCACAGTTCCTATCAATAATTCCATTTCCCCCTGCTTCACAATTATTGTGCCATTGCCCTCAGTTATTATTCCATCATTCTGACACCATTCTGATTCATCCTCTTACTTTGTTGCAGAAACCTGAAACCCCAATTTGTCCGAAATCCTTTAACAGTTTTATATCTTCCAGACTCTTCAGTATATAAACCCGACTTCACTCTGTAATATTTCCTTAGTTTGAATATTGACTAAATCCTGTTCTATCCTCTGAAGTCTTACTTCACTCTGAAAACCTCTCTCCATCCTTAAGTTGATCTTAGGATTGTCCTCCAAACTTCAGGGACAGAACTCATACAGGGGCACAGCACATAAGCTGAAGCCAAAGTCCCTTGCCCCTCCAACCCCCCCTCAGGGATTCCCAACTGACTTTGCTCTTCCACGCACTCCAGACTATCTGGGAAATCCGGGATTGAACCCAGACTTGACAAACAGGGGGGATGTGACAAGGTAATTTGTTGTCTGTCAAGGATGCAATTAAGTGATTGAGATCTAGAAACTTGTTAAAAACATAGTAAGCAGGCAAAAATAATATTTGACAGCTTGAAATGCATATATATGGTCAAAAGGTGACTTCAAAGGTTTGAACCATGGTATTTCCTTTCTTGGCCAATGTGGCTGACTTTGTGATCTGTTATTGCAGCACAATTGCTTCTTGACTCTGTCACATCCTGAAAATTCCCTAACCCGTCCGGCCCAATTCCAACCCCCTATGATCAAATCCCAAATCCCGAGTCTCGGACTTTACCTTAGAAGATTTCTCTTTCATCAGACATTCTAAACCCCATATTTCCCGTCCTGGACTTCCACATTCCCATCCTGGACTTTCGTATTCCTATCTCAGCTATCTCTTGACATATGACACTTTCCTTTGACACTTCTTGACATCTACAGTTCCTATCGATAATTCCCTTTCCCCTTGCCTCGCAATTATCGTGCCATTGCCCTCAGTCATTATTCCACCATTCTGATGCAATTCTGATTAATTCCTTACTTTCTTCCAGAAACCCAAAACTCCGATTCGTCCAACATACTTTAACATCTTTATATCTTCCGGACTCTTCAGTATATAAATGTCACATTCTGAAACTTCCCTAACCCATCCGGCCCAATTCTGAACCCCGATGACCAAATCCCGAATCCCGGCCCTTGGACTTTACCTTAGACGATTTCTCTTTCATTGGACATTCCGAACCCCATACTTCCTGTCCTGGACTTTCCGCATTCCCATACTGGACTTTCTGTATTCCTGTCCTGGACTTTCGTATTCCTATCTCAGTTATCTCTTGACATATGTCACTTTCCTTTGACACTTCTTGGCATTTACAGTTCCTATCGCTAATTCCCTTTCCCCTTGCTTCGCAATTATTGTGCCATTGCCTTCAGTAATTATTCTACCATTCTGATGCCATTCTGATTCATTCCTTCCTTTCTTCCGGAAACCCAAAACTCCAATTCATCCGATAGTACTTTAACATCTTTATATCTTCTGGACTCTTCAGTATATAAACCTGCGTGTACTCTCTGATATTTCCTTAGTTCAAATATCAACTAAATCCCGTTCTTTCCTGATCCCCTCTGAACTTCCCCGGTCCTTAAGTTGATCTTAGGATTGATCTCTACCTCTGACCCTCCGCTCCGAAATCAAGGAACAGAACTCGTACAGGGGCGCAGCACATAAGCTGAAGCCAAAGTTCCTTACCACTCCGACCCCCCTCAGGAATTCCTGCCAACCCCACTTTCTCCGCACTCTGGACAATCCAGGAATTCCGGGAATGAACCCGGACTTAACAATAAACCCGCTTGTACTCTCCGATATTCCCTTAGTTTGAATATCAACTAAATCCCATTCTCTCCTGATCTGCTTCACTCTGAACCCCCTCAGTCCTCAAGTTGACCTTAGGATTGATCTCCGACCCTCTGCTCTGAAATCAAGGAACAGAACTCGTACAGGGGCACAGCACATAAGCTGAAGCCAAAGTTCCTTACACCTCCGACCCCCCTCAGGGATTCCCGCCCAACTCCGCCCTTCTGCACACTCCGGACTATCCAGGAATTCCAGGATTGAACCTGGACTTGACAACATGGGCCTCTACTATGAGGACAAGGTGAGGCTGACTGTCAAATCCGGGTTCAATCCCAGAATTCCTGGATAAGTCCAGAGTGCACAGAACGGCAGATGTCGGTCGGAAATCCCTGAGGGGGGTCAGAGGGGCAAGCAACTTCAGCTTCAGCTTATGTGCTGTGCCCCTGTATGAGTTCTGTTCCTTAATTTCAGGGCAGAGGGTCAGAAAACAATCCTAAGGTCAACTTAAGGACTGAAGTGGTTTTCAGAGTGAAGTGGAGCAGGAGAGAACGGGATTTAGTTGATATTTGAACTAAGGAAATATCAGAGGGTACAAGCAGGTTTATATACTGAAGAGTCCAGAAGATATAAAGGTGTAAAGTATGTCGGATGAATCAGAGTTTCGGGTTTCTGGAAGAAAGTAAGGAATGAATCAGAATGGCGTCAGAATGGTGGAATAATGACTGAGGGCAATGGCGCAATAATTGCAAAGCAGGGGGAAAGGGAATTATCGATAGGAACTGCAGATGTCAAGGAAAGAGACATATGTCAAGAGATAGCCGAGATAGGAATACGAAAGTCTGGGATGGGAATGCGAAAGTCCGGGACGGGAAATCTGGGGTTCAGGATGTCCGATGAAGGAGAAATCTTCTGAGGTAAAGTCCAAGGCTTGGGATTTGGGATTTGATCATAGGAGGCCGGAATTGGGCCAGATGGGTTGGGAAAGTTTTGGGATGTGACACTGACCATTGAAGGTGCACATGACATAGATGAAGTGGCTGCTATGAATATGGTGGCTTTAGGCAGGTCACAGGTAGAGAAGCTGGCCACAATTATGAGCAAGACACATGAGATGTTCAAGAATGAGTCACCTGAAGTCTTGGCTAAGGTGGAGGAGCACTGGAAGAAGATGGTGGCCAACAAAGAACAGAAGGGAAAGCACAAGATAAAGGACAGCCAGTAGTGAGTTTCAACATGAAGGATGCTTGCCTAGGTACTTACATCACTGACAGTTACATCAACTGACTCACTCCCACACTCAGACAATTCTTGACCAGACTACAGGAGCTGACTGGTTGGTTGTTTAGCATCTTGATAAGTGAACCTACACCAGAGGCTAGAGGGAAGATTGAAATATGCAGTTTGCATATTGGTGTCACAAAACTGGGAAACACCTTTGATCAGGTTCATCTGGAGTTTAATGATGGCACTATGCAGCCATACAAAGAATTTCTTGACAGTGTGACCTGTAAGTGGTTGATAATTAGGCATGGATTTTGTTAAGATACTGTCTTTTCCAGGCTGTCTGGAGTTGTCAGGGAAGTGGAGTGGACTTTGGCTTCAACTTATGTGTTTCGCCCTTGCCTGAGTTCAGTCCAGTATTTAGTGGAGTAGAGTAGCAGCAGAGTGGAGTCAAGATGAAGGCAGGAGGGAAGGTCAGAGGCTGGATGTCAGAGGGTCAGAGCAACAACAGGAAGACTAGCTCCAAATGGTCGAGTGGGGACTTAGTCAGGCAGATTAGAGGAGTAATCAAAGTTGATATTTGAACTGAAAAATACAAAATATGAAAGGGGTTTATATACTATGAGGACAAGTAAACACACGCGACACCAGAGTACCAGAGTCATGTGGAATGTGAGTCAGAAGTGTCAAAGGGAGTCAGAATGGGAGGTATTGGAAGGTGGAGATATTATGCATGTCAAGTGTCTGTTGAAAGTGTGAAGCATAAAAAAAACAAGGCACAGGGGCAAAAGAGTTAAAGATAAGCAGAGAAGCAGAGGATAGCTTCCTGGCCAAGTACAGATGTGAACAACCCTTGCAAGCTCTCCATACTGGTAGTACAATGTTCCCACCCAGTGCATCCATGAGTATTTCTGCAGATGTCACATTTCTCATGACAGTGCAGGGGATATCACCATGTCCCATCCAACCTACAGACTCAAGTTGTCCAGTCCATGACTGCCATTCAGACTCCGGCAGTCATTTCCAACACCGGCCCACAAGCCATCCAATCCATGCTGCCTCAAACAAACTTCTTGGTAGCTACCATCACCCCAACAACTGTGCAGACACTGGTGATTGTTTCCAACTCCAGCCCACAAGTGGTTCAGTCCACCCTCTTGGCAGCTATCATCGCCCCATTGGATGTGCAGGCACCAGCAGTCATGTCTAACTCTAGCCCACAGGTCATCCAGTCTGTCCCCTTGGCAGCTGCCATGGCCTCATCAGATATGCAGGCACCAGCAGTTGTGTCCAACTCTAGCCCACGAGTTATCCAGTCCAATCCCTTGGTAGCTGCCATGGCCACATTGGATGTGTGGGCACCAGCAGTCTTGTCTAACCCTAGCCCATAAGTTGTCCAGTGCAACCCCTTGGCAGCTGCCATGGCCCCATCAGACATGCAAGCACCAACAGTTGTTTCCAACTCTAGCCCACAAGTTGTCTAGTCTGACCCCTTGGCAGCTGCTGTGACCCCATCACCAGCAGTTATTTCCATCTCCAATCCACAAGTCAGCCAGTCCAACAAGTCCAACCCCTTGGCAGCTGCCACAGCCCCATCCACACTGCAGACACTGGCAGTTATTTCCAACACCAGCCCACAAGTTGCCCAATCCAACCCCTTGGCTGCTGTCTTCATGGCTGCATCCACAATAGAGATATTGATGGTCATGTGGCCAAACCCAATTGGCCAAATCCATGATGCTGGTGCAGGCAAAAGACCCTGAGTCAACACCGGTCACTGTCAGTATTCAACCCTAAGTACCAGACAGTTCCGGCCTTCTGGTCTCGGAACCACGTCAACATAAGTTCAAATGTTTCCAGCTGGAACCACCTTGGAACCACTATGTTCCGAGACTGCTTCTGAAATTCTTGTGCTCCTTCCGGAAGCAGAAGCTCCAGAACTGTGACCACACAACCCTTGTGTTCGCTTAGCCTTTTTAACTTTCCATTTACTGCATCTATTACTACACTTTATATTCTTCCCTCAGGTTCATTCCAGGTAACATAATACGAGTATACCTCTGCCCATAGTATATATATTTCTCTTCGGTCTATCAGCACCTCAGTCGTTTCTGTCCATCTAGACAGCGGCTGAGGTGAGTTCATATTTACTTAGTTTTTATTCCTAGCTAATGTACTGTAGCTTTGGGCAACTCCTGCCCTCTTCTAGATTCTGTCAGTCACCACCCCTACAAAATCCAGTGGAAAATGTACATGTCAATCATCAATGTTATGGTGAACCATTTTACCCCCTTTCTTTTCTTCTTCACATGACCTTGTACTATCACATGACCCTTTTTCCCCTTATGGCTCTGTGTACAACCAGTGACTCCAGGCAAAGTCCCTGGTCTTATCTTTATTCCACACTCTATGACCTTATGTCCAATGGTGGATACCTCTCTTATCTTTAGTTACCTTTCTTGGATGATACCTACTTAGGATACCTTGGTCTGTGTGCCATCCTTCATAGTATAAAGACCTGTATTCTACTCGGTTACAACCCAAGTTAGATCTATGCAATACATAGCTTAACAAGCTATCTCTTGGTCTGAGAACTCTCTTCATCAATCGGCCTATAGTCTTCCAGTAAAGACTTCTGATAGATCTTGCCCTACTCGACAATAGGGCTTGTTGGTTGTTATCTGATTGAGTTCTCATGACCTCATCAGCATAACAATCAAAGTGTAATGAAGCAGCAAATTTACTTGGCGCAGAATCTAACACTCCAAAGACCAAGTATGTGACTGATCACAAGTATAAATATGAGGTTGTCAAGTCCAGGTTCAATCCCGGAATTCCCAGATAAGTCCGGAACATGCGGAACGGTGGATGTCGGTCAGGAATCCCTGAGGGGGGTCAGAGGGGTAAGGGACTTTGGCTTCAGCTTATATGCTGTGCCCCTGTATGAGTTCTGTTCCTTAATTTCAGGGCAAAGGGTCGAAAGACAATCCTAAGCTCAACTTAAGGACTGAAGGGGTTTTCAGAGTGAAGCGGAGCAGGAGAGAACGGGATTTAGTTGATATTTGAACTAAGGAAATATCAGAGAGTACAAGCAGATTTATATACTGAAGAGTCCAGAAGATATAAAGATGTTAAAGTATGTCAGACAAATCGGGGTTTCAGGTTTCCAGAAGAAAGTAAGAGATGAATTAGAATGGCATCAGAATGGTGGAATAATGACTGAGGGCAATGGCGCAATGATTGCAAAGCAAGGGGAAAGGGAATTATCAATAGGAACTGTAGATGTCAAGAAATGTCAAAGGAAAGTGACATATGTCAAGAGGTAGCTGAGATAGGAATATGAAAGTCCAGGTCGGGAATGCGAAAGTCTGGGACAGGAATGCGAAAGTCTGGGATGGGAAATACAGGGTTTGGAATGTTCAATGAAAGAGAAATCTTCTAAGGTAAAGTCCAAGGCTCGGGATTTGGGATTTGATCATGGGAGGCCGGAATTGGGCCGGAATTGGGCTGGATGGGTTAGGAAAGTTTTGGGATGTGACAGAGGTCTAGGAAACAAAAGACAAAGTAGCTTGCTCCTGGGTGAAGTGTGTGTGAGTCAGGATGGGTATTGAGCTATGTAGGGTATAATACAGTCTGATTAGTCCAGTAACATATCAATCAGCCAGTCTCTTTGACTGTGACATGTCAGTGACCCCAGAGGGCTGAGTGTGGATGATAGATGAGTACAGTACAAGCAATATTTGCTACTTCACGCAAGTTTGAAATATGGTAGCTAAGTAGCTAGCTAATGTATCATCCAGATTGTTGAGTGATGTGAGCATACCTACCCAGATATATCAGCCTAATTCAATAAACAGGAATAACAACTTACCATTGGAGTGATGTATTACACTCCATGTCGATTCCAGCAGTGCCTGTAATGATACCTAGCGAGTGATGTATCAAGGGGATCATCAAGGGGGTACGGACAGGATTGTACGTATATGGTCAAGTGATATATCAGCCTAATTCAACAAACAGGAATGTCAACCAGCTTACCATGGTGTGATGTATCACACTCTGTGTGAACCCCAGCATGGCCCATCATGATAGTACCTAGCAAGTGCCATATCAGGAGGATTGTCAAGGGTTGTTAATATGGATGGAATTGTACATATCATGATATATCATTGGGTGGTGGTCATGAATGCTGTCAGATCATATGTACCAACAGGAATGATGACCAGCTTACCATGGACCATGGTATGATGTATCATGCTCTGTGTGAACCCCAGCATGGCCCATCGTGATACCTAGCAGGTGATGTATCAGGAGGATCATCATGGGGTATAGATGAAATCATACATACCGTGATATATCATTGGGTGGTGTTTGTGGATGCTCGAGTAATATATCAGCCTGATTCAATGAACAGAAATAAAAGCAGTGAACCTGTTAACCTAAGCGCAGATGATGTATCAGCCTAATTCTGTGAGCAAAAATGCTAGCTAGCTCACCTTTGTATGATATATCATTGCTCAAGCCCCCACAATGGTGCCCACCATGTTACCTAGTGATTGATGTATTAGTTGAACATCTGAGATGATGCAATGGGGCAGTAGGGGATTGGTGGCTGAGTAAGCATCTAATATATCAGTTTGCACTGCATTAGTAGTACAGCAAGTCATGTATCAGCCTGGGGGAGCTCCAGTAGTGATAATATATCACTAATCATTAGTATACCACTGCACAATTAGCTTACTAGTTTGATGTGATGTATCACATGTGCACAGCTGCCAGGGAGAGTATTCCACGGGCAAGCACTGATTCATCAGTGATACATCACTGGTCAAGATGGGAAGCTACCACTAGTAATGTACTACATGTTTGTGCTAATTACTATGCTATTCATACATCAATACCACTGCATCAACTCTTGAGGGAAAGGTGGCTGATGATGGCAAGAAAGTGCTGGAGGGACTGGAAGATGCAGTTACAGTAGCTCAAAAAATTGACACTTTTTACTAAACACAATATTCTCTGATAGCATCAGGAAAATGGTGAGAAGCTGCTATAACCAGATAGATGTGACAAATAAATATCAATACAACATGATTGGATAATCCTTGAGATGACATTACCTTTCAGTTGTCAAGTTAATGTCAAAAAGCCACATCTCTGATCCTACAATCCAAGAAAGATAGATTCCTTGTAGTGGAATATAGACCTGGACTGACATGTTACAAATGTATCAGCCATGATCTTTCAACACTCAATCTGATATGAGTTGATAAGATTGTTATCATCATGTTGTAATGCTGCAAAAGAAATACCATTAGGTTATCAGCAATATGGTATTTGGTAATCAGTTGCACTTACCAATCAAACAAGCTTCACAATTATATATAATGATATTCTATGATAAGTTGTTGGTCAATTTACGTCATCTTGATGCTCAGTTGTCTATACCTATTATGACTATCATTGAACAGCCTGCCAATAACCAGAGTGGAGGAAATATTTGTAAGTACTGTATAGTTGCTAGTTTATAAACTCTTCCTCTCTGACTTTCTAAGTTTCTTCACTCTGAGTTTTTACTCAGGTCAGAGTCACTATCAACAAGGTAAGTTTTAGATTCATAAATTGGTAAGTTCAAAACTTGTGTGTGTGATGTTATTTGTCAGTGTTTCATGTTTTATTGACTATCTTAGTCTGTAGTTCTACATTACATGGTAGTCCACAAGTGCTGGTAGTCTATGATACTCTTTGCAAAATAAGAATTATCATCCCTGGTAAAGAAGATAGTGCTGAATAATTTTTGCAAGCCTTTTGAAACTGATCATGCATGAAAACACAATCAGAGTGCTTGTCAAGTCCAGGGTTTGATCCCAGAATTCCTGGATAGTCCGGAGCATGTGGAAAGGCAGAGTTGGTCGGGAATCCCTGAGGGGGGTCAGAGGGGCAAGGAACTTTGGCTTCAGCTTATGTGCTGTGCCCCTGTATGAGTTCTGTTCCTTAACTTCAAGGCAGAGGGTCAGAAGACAATCCAAAGGTCAACTTAAGGACTGAAAGGGGTTTCAGAGTGAAGTGGAGACTTCGCAGGATAGAACGGGATTTAGTTGATATTCAAACTAAGGAAATATCAGAGAGTACAAGTGGGCTTATATACTGAAGAGTCCAGAACATATAAAGCTGTTAAAGTATGTCGGACAAATTGGGGTTTCGGATTTCTGGAACAAAGTAAGGGATGAGTTGGAATGGCATCAGAATGGTGGAATAATAACTGAGGGCAATGGCACAATAATTGTGAAGCAGGGGGAAAGGGAATTATTGATAGGAACTGCAGATGTCAAGGAATGTCAAAGGAAAGAGACATATGTCAAGAGATAGCTGAGATAGGAATACAAAAGTCCGGGACAGGGAATATGGGGTTCGGAATATCCGATGAAGGAGAAATCTTCCAAGATAAAGCCCGAGGCTCAGGATTCGGGATTTGATCATAGGGGGCCAGAATTGGGCCAGATGGGTTAGGAAAGTTTTGGGATGTGACAGTGCTGCTTATGACACTGCAGATATTGATGATCTACACCAATCATATAGATTTATATTAACTGTACAATATAACTGATAGGTTTTGATCTATGCTCTCATCCCAGTCCTGGATTACCTGACATGAGCTAGGTTGTATGTATCATTCTGATGTTAATTGTATTTACCAAGGATAATCCTACATATAGCTATCCTTTTCTTCACCATTTTCCTAATGCACTCATGTTTACTTGTCCCTGTAGTATATAAACCCCTCTTGTGTACTGTATTCCACAGTTCAAATATTAACTTTGATTACTCCTCTACTCTATCTGACTAAGGTATCAGGAAAATGAAGAAGCACTGACATGACCAAACAAATATTATAAATATATGTCAACATAATATGGAAGGATAAATATTTATATAAGATCACCTTTTGCTTGTCAAGTCACCATAAGAAAGGTGCTTAACTGATTCTCTAACACCAGAAAGACAATCCACTAACAAGGCTATATAGCTACTGGGTGGCATTTTGAAAGTATATCAACCATTATCATCTGGTACTAAGTCAGGCATTCATTGATAAAATATTTATAATCATGCTGTGGTTCTAAAAAAGGAATATCTCAAGTTGTCATAATGTCATCACGTGGTAATTCAACTATACTTGCTGACAAGCCATCTTTCACAATGATATTTGACTAATCAAACAACTTCACCCTGATTCCCAACTAGTTGTCCTTGTCATGAATGTCATTGAATAATATTGAAACCAGCCAGAAGCATGGGAAATAATTTGTAAGTACTATACAGTACATGTTATATAAACTCACCCTCCGCTGCTTTTAAATTTCTTCACTCTTGTTCTCTGATTTCTTCTTCAGAGGCAGAGCCACTACCCAAGGTAAGTCCATCATCTACTAGTAAGTCCAATAACTTGTGTGAATGAGATTGTGAGTTTTTGTCACATCCCGAAACTTTCCTAACCCATCTGGCCCAATTCTGAACCCCTATGATCAAATCCCAAATCCTGAGCCTCAGACTTTACCTTAGAAGATATCTCTTTCATCAGACATTCTGAACCCCATACTTCCCGTCCCAGACTCTCCGCATTTCCATCCTGGACTTCCGCATTCCCGTCCTGGACTTTTGTATTCCTATCTTGGCTATCTCTTGACATATGTCACTTTCCTTTGACACTTCTTGACATCTACAGTTCCTATCAATAATTCCCTTTCCCCCTGCTTCACAATTATTGTGCCATTGCCCTCAGTCATCATTCCACCATTCTGACGCCATTCCAATTCATTCCTTACTTTGTTCTGCAAACCCGAAACCCCAATTCATCTGATATACTTTAACACCTTTATATCTTCCAGACTCTTCAGTATATAAACCTGCTTGTACCCTCTGATATTTCCTTAGTTCAAATATCAACTAAATCCTGTTCTCTCCTGCTCCGTTTCACTCTGAAAACCCCTTCAGTCCTTAAGTTGACCTTAGGATTGTCTTCCGACCCTCTGCCCTGAAATTAAGGAACAGAACTCGTACAGGGGCGCAGCACATAAGCTGAAGCCAAAGTTCCTTACCCCTCCAACCCCCTCAGGGATTCCTGACCGACATCCGCCATTCTGTGCGCTCCGGACTATCCGGGAATTCCGGGATTGAACCTGGACTTGACAGCTCTGCACCTCTGACGACTCCAGGCAGCCCGGTTCTTAACACACCACCTCATAATATATTTCATAATAAAGGATTATGTCCTCACCTTACTCAGAATCCTCCACATCATAAAATACCAATATTCTCTAGTTATTCTTGTTGACCACTTGAATATAATATTTTACAATTCCATTTTGAAATGTATTCTAAGCCCCCGAATTTCCGATGTGTACATAAGTCATCGCGAAAAAACCGACGTTATTCCGATCCTGCGACTTTCGTGGATGTGACCTCGAGGCGGCCGGGTTACTCCGCAGCCAAGGGCGCTGTATTGTAATGGAACTAGAAGAGATGATTTCACGACCCTGTGTGATGTCAGTGATAACGGAGTTACCAGCGTGATGATGATCAGCCTAGCAACCTGAACATTGAACCCGCTCATCGATATGCCTGAACGTGAACTTTTGAAGCGCAAATTGTTTTGGTTTATGTCAGGGAAACTGCCGTCTCAGATGCCTATTCTCCACCAATCAGAACTCGCATAACCGTCACTAAAGGAAGGCTCTCGTGATTTTGACCAGTATGCACTCTGAACGTACTAATGTTAACCTCACGCCAGCGGTCAGGCGACCAACCTCTGCGGTAAGCGGTTACTATCAGTCTGCCAAGTTCCCGGACAGCTCTGCGATGCAGAATAAAAGCTGGGACGAAAAGCTGGGACGCACTGCATCAAGTGCGACTCCCGATTTTTCTTGCTTGAGCTCGTTCCTGACCTTGACGTCTGACCGCGCCGGAAGACTCTGTGTCGACACAACAACAGCACCCTTTCTTGACCTCTTACCCAGCGATGGTTGCTTCGGCCCTCGCTGTGTTGGCAGTTGCTTTCATAGCAACGTCGTTCACAGGCGTATGGAGCGTTCCAGACCTCACCGTGCCCCCTGGAGCAGTGGTACGTGGTTCCTGTAGTTTCTCAACAACGGAAATGCTTCATACGCCAGATAGTATCTCGATCCTCTCGAGTACAACGTTGTCGGCGCCAACTATACTCAGTGGCGTAACTCGTCTCTCGATGGTTTCAACCCCACAAACACGACCCCACCATTCATCCAGATCTTTGATCCCTCTTTCCTCCAAGTACTGGGACCAAACCCAACCATTCGCCTTATAGCATCTAACCCAGGTTTCGCCTTCGCTCATGAAGCTCCAATATATGTCCCAGATCTCAATGTCGTTTTCTTCTCGAGCAATGGCGGTGGCTCTCTTGGATACAGTGGCTGGTATAACAATAGCGTAGTTGGGATGATCAACATGACGGAAGTCGATATGGCACTTGCGTCCGCTACCGGTGACATTAACATTCAAGTCCAGACCGTGAGTAGAGTCACAAACGATCTCGGGGTGAAGCAACTCACTCTTCGTCAGCTGAACCTCTCAGATACAGTGCAGATGGTGAACGGAGGCACTGGACCTTACAAGGGCGACCTTCTCTTTGTCACGTCGGGACGCGCCCTTTTACCCCCTTCAATCGTGCTCGTTAGCCCCAGCCCTCCTTACAACACCACTGTCCTACTCGACAACTTCTACGGGAGGCAGTTCAACTCACTGAATGACATCAAAGTGCTCCCTGGCACCGATATCATGTTTTTCACGGACCCCAGGTAAGATCTCGTTCGAGCCAGATAAATGACTGCTGATACCTTGGTATTTTCCAGTTACGGTTGGTTGAATGGTTTCCGGCCCGAACCCATGTTGCCTTCGCAGGTGTACCGCTTTGATCCATCGACAGGTCAAGTCCGAGTCGTCGCTGACCAATTCGTGCACCCAAACGGTATTGCCTTTACCCCCGACGGCAGAACTGCATTCGTGTAAGCCGAAGGCGACCTCCTCTTAGTCTGCAGACGTGACCTAATAATATATCTACAGTACTGACACGGGTATGAATAGTGGATTGTTTGGGATTAATCAAACACTTCCCACCACCATGTAAGCCTCCCTGAACCCCGGCATTCGTGGACCATGGACCTTTTCTCACTGTCTATCGTAATAGCTACCAATTTGACGTCGACTCAGTGACTCAAGCGTTCACGAACCGCCGTGTCTTCGCCTACGCCGATTCCGGCCTTCCAGACGGCATACAGCTTGACACGATGGGTAATATCTATTCAGGGTGTGGGGAAGGAACACACGTGTGGAACTCCGAAGGCACCCTCATCGGAAAGTTCTTCCTGAACAGCACAAGTGCCGAGATGATCTTCACGAAGTCTGGCCTCGTCATTTTGAACGAAGAGGCGATATATCTGGCAAACATCCAGGCTCAAGGTGCTAACTTGATCACGTATTAGGGAAAAGCTTGCCAGACCAAACTTGGGTTTCCAGTTTTCCACCGAAGTGTTCTTCTGGGATATCACATATCGGTGGGTGATTCGGATGGAGACGTGGGCCATGCAGAACGTACGGGGCAAAGGCGCTGGTGGGGAAAATTGGTCTCCAATAGCTGACCTAATACGATTTAAATAGTAGTTGATATATCTGAGTAGAAGGAAAACTTGTGAATCTCTTAAGTATCATGATAAGGCCGCAGTCTTTACCGGCCTACCTGAGGATTTTCAATTTCCCCAGGGCCCAAGCCACGAAGTAGATGAGGCATCGATTATGTACGGTGGTTACCGTGCATCTGGGAGACCAAGGCATCGTTCAAGGTCGCAGAGCGATCCTGGTCATACTCTTGTCTCTCCACCGTATATGGTGCAATGGCCTGCACCAGCGCGGCGCACTACTGAATCCATGGACATGAGCCACCAACGAACGCCCTCTCGTAACTCTTCTGTCGATCGGGCTGGAGATCCATTCGTTCCTTCCCCCGGTTCACTCCTTGCACAACACCACATGTCTGGATCTCCAGCCGGGACTGGACCACCTACGCCAGTTCCCCCCCGTTCACCCTCCCCACAGCGCTCTGGCCATCAACGAAGCTCCTCTAGGCAAGGGAGCATCAGGATGCCACAGGGGCCTCTTATCAAGGACATTCCCCAACCATCCCGCACGGCACTTAACACTCCTGCTGTGATGCCGACGCCACAGCCCCCCGAATTGGGACAAGGACAAAGTTATGGAAATGCTCCGACCTTCCCGGTCCCTCAGCAGAACTCACCTGTGCTCCCTGTACCAAGTCCGTTCCAAGGTACCGCCATGGCACATCAAGGATCGCAGCAGAGCGCACATCAACAAGCGCAATTTAGTATGCATCAGAGTCCAAGTGCAACGCAGCTCACGCACCATGCTTCCTATAGTGGTTCTAGCGCCCCCCAACAGAGTGGCTACTATCACAGCAATTCGCACCACCTTACCCACCATCGCTCTCGGTCCCGGCCTCCGAGTGCTGCTTCGCATCGGTACACATCGAGTATCACACAACCCGTATATGGTCACGGTAGCTCTGGCACTTTGAATGCGTCGCGAACGTCACTCAACGCGGCAGTCGCTTCGTCGAGAAATCATCATGCGATGTCGCCACCTCCTGGAGCATCCATCACCTCAAATCGTCCAGGGGCCAGTCCCAACAACGCCTCGTCGAGATCGCACAGCAGATCGCGCTCGCATACTCGTCCTCCTCCTCCCTCTGCCACAGCTACAACCACAACGGCACATGCGGGTAGCAAGCCAAAAGAAACGCGCTCCCACACCCCAGCCCCAACGCCCGCTGCAGCAGATATCCATCGCAGCACCCAGCGACCAGTTTTCCCCGCAAACCATGATGGCCACACACAGACGCGCTACATGAACATGCTGCTTGCGCTCGACGATATTCCGCCGCTCTTCAACTTGATGGCGTCGTTCTTCACTTGGATTTTGCTCGCTGGATTCGTACTCTTCCCGGGAACCTTCGCATCGTTGAAAAGTCAGCCTTCCAATGAGACTGAGGCGCAACTCTTGAGCTTGATAAACCAACCCTCCTTGTGAGTCCGTTCATTCCTGCCGGGACGACATTCGTTGATGCGTGGGTTCGACGTATAAGATACGTCATTGCATGGATTTGCACCGGGATCGGAGCGTCCGGAATGACCTGGCTATGGTGGAGATGGAAAAATAACTATATCTGGATTATCAACCGCATCTTTGTGTAAGTGTCATTCCTCCGGGAAAAAATCGTCTGACTTTTTGACCGCATCAGCCCGGGACTGCTCAACTCTATCGCGGGGGTTATATCAACATTGGCCAGTATTTATGGTGCACAAGCTGGTACGTTCGGCAAGTCAGAACAGTCGACGGTCATTGTCACGGGAGTGGTTGCGGTGACCTGTGGGTTGCTAGTGCTTATATATCAGTTTTGGTTATTGGGGAATATCAAGAAGGAACACGATCAGGAGGTCGGGGTAGAGGAGGCAGGGAAACATGGAGAAGGCGTCTTAGGAGAGAAGAAGTTAAGGCGAAAGAGTGAGGCTTAATCAGTGTCGAGAGGGGAATGGGTGATAACACAGTAGAAATATGCGAATTTTATCCATTTGTCGAATTTCATGCGAATGGGATGTTCACCGAGAATCTCCTACCCTTCGCCGGCATTCCAGCGGATACGCAAACGAGTTATTTCGGACAGCAGTCCGCAGAGCAATCGACAACGACGGGCCGACCAGTGAGACCGACATCGTCATGGAAGATATATCTGTACTAGAATGTCGTGTCAACTCAACCCCGAGGCGTTGCAGTGCGGAAAATTGCGTCTCGGAACTTAAGCAAAGGCACGGCTTTACCTCGCCCACAAAGCATCCAGTCCTCGAGGCAGAGCATTGGTGTTTGTTGCACAGGATCAATACACTCGCCAACCAGTTGTCGTCTTCGTCTTTCTTTAACCGGCAGAGCAGGACAAGAAGATGTAGTGTAAACGACCGTGTGAGGAAGGTGTTTTATTAGTAATAGGAGGCGGAAGTTACTGTGACGCTCTTAGGAGCTGGGCCACCTTAGCGGTCACCTCCGACGACGAGAGATTATCCAACTCAACGTGCTCTTCAACACCGCGTTCTACGGAATATAGGATCAGTAAAGCCACATGTGTGCACAGGGGTAGAACACGAGAAACGCACCATAACGTGCAAATGCGCGTGCGGGTGTTCCACTGGCCTCCCTGATCAGGACGGGCAGGTCTGGGTTGTGTTTCTTGATGACAGGGTAGGTTGAGAGGAGGAATTGTCTTCGATCATCGGCAGCCGCATCAGTATTCTTGACCTCTGCTTGCGGAGACGGAACCCTTGTCGACTTACCGCGTGCCCGCGGATGCCTGGCCAGTTTGGCAACACAGGATACGAACTTCGCGGAGAGCAGGTGATAGTGCCTTTGCAAACGAGGACATCGCGGAGATGAGGCTATCGGTAACAGGTTTTTGTAAGTGATGTTGGACACAGCAGAAGCCGGAGAACTAGGTACCTGTTGACTGTTTGCAACGGCGCGGAAGATACTTGGTGGTCGGTGAACTGTAAACCAGTGTATTACGTAATAAAAGGCGTGGTCGTCAACATGGTCTTGCATGGGAAATATATCACTTGGTTGACTTGAGCTTGCCCGCCAACAATCCACAAGACTGCCCGCTGCAGTTCTCGACGCCAAGGCCCTTTCGACACCACCATGGACGACGAGCAAATGCGACAACAAGAAGATTGGCTCAACAACCGCAAGAACAGGCTCCCTTCGTTCACTGAGGTCCTTTCAAGAAGGACGCGACCACCAGTTGATTTATTCATGTTCTAGTCAGTCACGCTATCATCACTACATCGATGAGGGTGTTGACGATTAATTTATGCCCCTAACTATCCAATAATCAGTCTTTTCCTCCAACGTGAGGGTGCAGAAGATATATTGGACTTCTGGCTCGACGTTCAACAGCATGAAAACCTTTGCAGAGCTTATTTCAAAGACGTCCGCAAGTCAGGGCGAACTATCAAAGAAGATTGGCCCCAGTACTGGGACTATGCGCGTCGACGCGGCTCAATTTATGGAACAGTCGTTGGTCTCCAGCCAAATCCAGCGAAGCGAAGTACAGCTAGCGGGGAGATGTCGAATGACCAAGAAAAGCAAGCCCTCACCACTGCCGGTGACGAGAGCCGTGCGGGAGGCCGGTCGACAAGCCCACGTCCACGAACCCCTGGAGTTGATAAAGAGCGAATCGCGTCCGCATCGCCACCAACTGCTGGATACGATCCGCCTCGCTCGACAACCCCCTTCTCACTTTCAGGGCGCACATCCACACTCTTCAACCCACGAGGAGTCTCGCGTGCACCCACAGTCATTCCTCGTTCTTCTGCCATCTCCCGGTCAGACCTCATAGCGTCTGCGGAGCGCATCTACCTTCGATACCTCTCCCCTGCCGGGACCGTCGGTTCTCCAGAAAACCACGAGATTTACCTTCCTCCCGCACTGCGCGTCCACTCTTTCCTATTGAGCAGCACACAAGAGCCGAAAACCCAAAGCGAGGTGAACATGATGGCACATATCCCTGACATGTTCCACGCACAGAAGGAATATTGCTTCCGCGCGATGGAGCAAGACGCATTTCCGCGT
Organism: Gyrodon lividus; assembly: GCA_014904945.1. Lineage (NCBI taxonomy): Eukaryota > Fungi > Basidiomycota > Agaricomycetes > Boletales > Gyrodontaceae > Gyrodon > Gyrodon lividus. The sequence goes on from MU127430.1 coordinate 775,270, forward strand.
TTCTTGAGGGCCAAGGCTTTCGGTAATTTGACCCCATTGTCTGCACTTGTACGCCTCGTGGTGGGATTGATCATGCTGTGGATCGCGCTGGCGAGCGCATTTGCACTCATCTTCCTCGATGTGCAGCCAAAGTCCAAGCGGTTCTTCGTGAGTGCCCGTTCGAGCACGCCACTTACAAACATTTTTCTGATATTTCCGTAGCTTTTCATTCCCTTCACATTCGCCATCCTATTCCTCATTTCACACCAATACGAGCTTGACCCCATCCTCGTCTTCCTTGGTCAATCAGAATCAACCCCCTTCCGCACACTCACTATGCGCGAACCTTATGTGAAGAAGCTGCTCCTTGGCCGCGCAATTTGGGTCACGACACTCGCTGCAATCTGCGTGACTGCGTTGACACTGGTTTTCTGGGCTGTCCCGGGCCATCGATTGTGATTCGTAGCTATAGGACCAATTTTGTGATGCAATTGACGATATCGATGGTGGGAGCAAGCGAATTGAAGCGCATGTACGAGTATGAAGGATGATCCGGAGGTTGGGGAGGGCATGGAGTTGGACCTGACCTGGCATCTACTCAATTAGATTTTTCGCCATGGATCAAGTTTTTTCTTTCTTATTCTCTTATCTAGTTATTCACTTATCACCCTCTCGCCGACTTTTCTTACTTTATCCCTCTAATTCCTTTGCGTTCCTATGTGTGCTTCCTGTCGTTTTGTTCCCCCCGTCGCGCTATTACCTCCTTATTTCCATTTTCTTGTTGTTACCCACACGCATACCCCCTCACCTTCGTCTGTCTCTGGGCCTGCCGCACACAACAGGCAACAACCTACAAGTCAACTCTCGCTACATCGTCGTGCTTTCTCCCCATCCATTTTTGGGACGTTTCAGATGTTCCTGGAACCCTTGGCACTTTTTACGACCTTTTATTGACTCCCAAGATTATTTCCCGCTTTGTCACTTCACCAGTACTTATTCCAGGACTGTGTAGCCTGGATGTGCTAGAAAATTAACATGTTCATGAGCATCTGGTTTTTGTGGACAATTAAATGGAGCCTCATAATCTCGGTCTGCTTCGAAGCTTCACATTTCTGGGGATTAGGGGGCGTGATGTATAAGCACCTGGTCCGTTGATATGCAGTGGCGCTTCAACTTCGCGTTCGCGAGGAAATGTAAGAACCACGAATACAATAAAGTTACAGGGTAACTTGAGGCACTACAGTACAATCAGATCGTTTGAATCGATATTGGTTAATTTAGACAATGTATCGGAAAGAGTATGTCTTTCCCCCCGTCTTCGCAGCTTCTTGTTCCTCCTGTTCAAACCTCTTGTTCTCGGATACCAAGTGCCGATGCATTATGAAGCACAGGAGAATATGCGTCACCGCGGTTGCGGTGCAGATACAGAAAGAATTGCGGTAGGATGGTCCCCATGCGACCGGGAAAACATAGCTGAAGGAGCCAAAAAAATTTGATCATTATCAACAGATAGGGTTCATCAAGCGCGAGTCAAACGCACGAGCCCGCTACGTTTCCTAGCTGCGAAAACCCATTGATAAATGCAAGAGAAACAGCGCGCTTTGCGGGAGGTCGAGGTATGGAGTTGCTCATCCAGGCATAGAAGCACCCTAGTCCAATGTATGTTTGGGCCATGAGGAACCTGCGTGCCGGTGGAAATTCCCTCAGCGCACAGATCAGAGAACCTGAGGGAAAGCGGACGCTCACAGCGAGATATAGCGTGCGACTGTGTTCATCGTGCATATCGCAATGATGAAGCCCAGAATCCCAAAGCACTCTGACGTAGCAATGTAGACGAATCTACGTTGCTTCACGTCCGAGTGCCTGCGTAAAGGTTGTCAGGACCCCTGCTAGATCGAAAAGGATGCAAAAACTGACCTAGCCACAGCGAAAACAAGCAGGGCCGCAACTACCCAAGGTGGTGTACAGAGCAGGAGAGTCACCGTTGTGTTGAAGCCCATGGTGGCACTAAGCGTAGGGAAGAACAAAAAGAATGACTGTGTGACCAGCTGAGAGATCGCAGCGAGTGTGAACCACCACATCTTCCAATCAACCAGTGCCATATACAGCCCTTTCAACGGCGTCATCGAGAGACTGCCGACATCATCTGCAGACTCTTCAGCGAGATCTTCTTGAAGTCGTAGGATGGCGAGTTCGCGCTCATCTGGCGTTAACCACCGGGTGTTGTGAGGGAAGTCGGGAAGAATATAGATGGCACAGAGTGCTACGAAAACTGTGATGCTTCCCTCAACGTAGAACAACCACCTTCAGTCGAGTTGTCAGCAGTTACAGAACGATTAGCTGGCACTGATACATACCTCCAGGCAGCATACCCAAGAACACCTTGCATCCGAGCAAGGACACCAGAGGCGATCAGTGTGCCCCAGCCATTGCTCATAAGGCTGCCACAAAGTAGAATTGAAGTGCGGAGCCCAATCTCGTCTCGCTTATACCATCTGGAGATCAATAAGAGTGCTCCCGGGAAGTACGCAGCCTCCACAAAGCCAATGAAAAAGCGACAGAGCAGGGCCCCAAGATAACTCCGGAATCAAGTTAGTATCAACCAAAGAGATGGTAACGATGCCCGTACATACTTGGTTGTGGTACCCGTGAGGGCTGAGATCACTCCCCAGATCATCATGCAGCACGGGATATAAATGGACGGTCGACCAATCCAGTTCAAGAACATGTTTCTGACGATAATCGAAGTTAGAGCTCATAATCGTTCAACGGGGGATGACGTACGATGGGACCTGCATGATGATGTAGCCCACAGACAGGATGGATAAGACAGTAGAATACTGTGTGCCATCAAGATGGAGATCTTGTTCGAATCCTTGTAGCCGCGCAGAGCTTTGAAGAGCCATAGGTTATGACTACGGCAACTGTGAGATGTCACTACTGTACCTGACATTGCTCCTATCAATCTGTTGTTCCCGTTAGTTCATATTATAGTTAAGGGGCCAAAGTAACATGTACTCACATAGTTAAGGATCTGGATGATGACCAGGATGCCCAAGCGAAGATCGAGCTTGCGTTTCAACCTCTTCTCCAAGATAGCTCTCGTAGACTTGTTCAAGGTCGAACCTGAAATGACATTGTCATCAGGGACTTTCGTCTCAATCTCAACGACTGAGTCGGTCTTCTCCACTGATGAGGACATGGTGAACACAAGGATCCCATGGCTAGCTATGAGACCTATAAAGTAGGTGCCGATCAACAAGTCGGAATGACGTTGTCCCAGACTGCTGATCAGGAGTTATTTGATGGAAAACCTAAGCGTCCAGGGGTTCCATTGCCTCAAAATAGAAAAGACCAGTCTGATGGGAAACGGGTTCGGAGGATGTCATGCACTGTGATGCGTTCCTCGCTCTGCTGTGAATGTTGGAGGTATGGTCTCACTCATGACTTGGGGCGCAAGTACTTACCGAAGAGTACTTTGAGGATTTCTTCGAGTTACGGAGGGAACCACATGACATTGGTTGGTTGCTGGTTTGGGCTCGCTAGGATCACAGGACCGTCGATAGGGACAAACGCTCTGTTCCGTTGACGTGCTGGACCATACATGGGCAAGGACCATTGTCCCATCTTAGATATCGATTGTTCGTGATTGAACGACACAATGACAGCGTGAGTGTGAGTGGATTTATTAGGGATATATTGAACCACGTCCCTCTAGCTGCGGAAACAAAATTGAGAATATGGGTGCAAAGGATGATTTTGACGTACCAAAACATCAATGGTGACTGGTGACCTCTGTAAGGGGCGTCATATAGCCGACGGAAATGAAAATACAACCACTCCAGAACGACCTCCCAAAAGTCATGAACACTCTGGAGCTCCCATGAAGTGCATAGTCGAGTCATTCTTGACGTTGATCACGAAGCGACAACGCTTATGCCATATCCAGGATTGTTCTTAGAGTGTGTCAGAATACTGGTCAAAATCACGAAAGTCCTTGGTGACGTTGTGCAGGGGAAGGGGTCGCAGTTTCCCTGAGTTGAACCAAAACAATTTACTGATTGAGCACTCATTGTGTGCTTAGGTATATCGATGGCTCGATCTAAGGAATACGCCGCCGAGTAGTAGATCGGGCGACTTGCCTCAACCACTCTGGCAGCAGCCTGAACGACTTGGACTCGTTCGTGACTCTGTCTCCTTGGCTGAGGGATCCTACCCTACAGGGTGCCCACGTTCACGAGAAACATGCTGCCTGTTTCGCTACCACGCGTAACGGCATCACATTTCGACTTATGTGCGACCCCGTGGATGTTATGAGTTCCTTCTTCTCCCGCTTGTGTTGCGTCTGGGTCAGAGAGCGATCAGTCTATCATCGCACAAATGCCGCGATAGCTCGCGACAACTTGAGATCGACTAACACCTTAGGTAGAACCAATCTGCCATACAGCTCTCGCGGTACTAACGGCCCAGCCTAAGCTGCATCACTTGGCGGATCGCCGGATACCATGCCAATCGTCCGGCCTGGGATAGCCAGTGAGCCTAAATCAAATAATTTTGCGACCTCATGTCCTCTTCCATCATGGGCTGTTTCTGGCTGCGGTGGATGATACTAGTTCGTCATCCGCCCGCGTCACCATCGACGCCCTGCAGTGCTTGCTATGTAGACGCACATCTCCAGATGATTCATGGTGGCGGTGGTACCTCTGGTTGTAGGTCTGATGAAGTTGCTCAAATAGGGTTCTTTATAGAACATAGTGAGCACCCCTGGCCTCTTGTCACGGATCAAATAACAAGGCATGTTAGCAGCTATTGTCGAGAAGTGATTGACCGATATGTCAAAGTAGGTGCGTGGTTAGTTCAACTTAGACATGAACGGTGATCCATCTATATGTTGGCCTGCATCTTAATGTCCCCACGTTTTTATGCCCCTTTGTCAGTGCTGGTTACAGGTTGGAGAACTTACAACAGGTGTCTGTTATAGTGAAGGGTCCCTAGTGAGGGCCATCGCTAGCAGGCAAGCCCTGTTCGTCAAAGGGCTCTAAGCCGCCTGTACTACTTACTAGAAGAGCTACGATTTTTGCCTCGAGTCCATGCCCAGGCCGGGAGGGTCGATGACTGGGCCGTTGGAGGAGCTGATAGGGACGAAGCTGATGGCGTTCAAGACTAGGGGTGATGGATACGTTGACAGGCGCAGGGTCGGTTTTGGAACTTCAGAAGGGATAGAGGTAACTAGTTGTACAATTCAAGCAACGGAAGACCCCCCTTCGGTGGAAACGAAGAGTGCTCCCAGAGAATCGAGCGATGGGTCCCTAGTGGGGTCAGGGCCCAGGCAGGTCGTTGGCTTTGATCATTTTGAGAGGGAATCATTCACACAGGAGAGTGACAGCCCACAACGACTCAAACCATCCAGAAAACAAAACAACAGCGTAGCAACCTCGTCGTGGCCCCCACCTAATTCGGGACCTGCGTAACGGGACGCAACCTCTCGATAGACTATAATAGTAAGTGGTTGATTGTCCGGGGGCTGTCGATATGAGTGCCAAGTTGAACTCAATGGCTGGGCAGCTCAGTCGCAGTAACGTTCTTACCGCTTGTCTTTCAAACAACTGTACCAATGACTGACGCAGGGTAAAACGGGATGAGAGTGAAAGCACGAAAAGACGGGGGCCACACATGCATGTGGACTTCATCGTTAACATTAGGCGACTTGAAACATTTCTGCTTAGCTATCAGGCTGTAATAATGCACCGTATCAGAAGAATGTGATTCAAGTCTGCAAAAAATCCTGTCGAATGTTATGAGAACAAAGACTACAACCAAGGACGCTGGGAAATGCAAGGGTGTGGATGAACTCGCACACATCTCAGACTGGATTCAGAAACCGGCAAGAGAACAGACAATCATACTGTCGTAGCTTGTTCCTGTTTTGCCTTAAATTCCTCCCTTGCTTTCCGGGACATCTCGAAATAAGGCTGTGCATCTTGTCAGATGATTGTTCGCTGTGCAATAAGAGATAATACTAACAGATTGCTCCTCTGCTGACATAGAACGCCACCGTTCCCCTGCTGTAACTAGTAGCTGAACGTGGGGATTTTTGCCAGGAATTGTCTGCTTCATGACAGTCTGTCCATCCACGCTTCCGCGGAAATCTGACACAAACCTGCATGATGAGATGATGAGATAGGAGGCTCCCCGTGCTAACGCAAAAGAGCAAGAACGGACCACAGAAACGCGGTTTTAGGCCTGGGGACCTCATCTGCACGACGGATGGCAGGCTTTCCCTGAGCTCGGCGCTTCTTATTGATTTCTTTGAGAGTGGTGATGGAAGTGTTGCGGAAGTACTCTTCCCTGTCCTTCATGGATTGCTCCTTCAGGACCTCATTCTCGTCGTAGAATGGCTGGGGAGAAACATGGCACAGGAAATGTTGAAGCGAAGCATTGTTTGAACAAAGAGGCGACACAGACCTGTTTCTCAGCAATGGAATAGCTTTTCCAAATTTCAGAGGCGCGCTTGGCGAACGCCTGGGACTCCTCCTTGCCCTTTGATTTTGATTGACTCTTGAGATAGGACATGTAGAAGAGCAAGTATGGGCCAGGAGGCCGTTTAGGGGGCAGGTCCTTTCTCAGTATGCGGACTGGATGACAGGTGAAATCTCAAAGTTATGTCGCGTGATTGCGACTGGTATGCACACCTTTCGGTTTCTCGTCCTTCTTAGCGATCTTCTTCGCTGGCCTACCTTTCTTAGCAGGAGACTTCACTTTTGTGCTTGTCTCTGTGCTAGTGGCTTTCTTACTAGTCGTCTTAGTACTCTCGGACTTTTTCGCGGCAGGGGGGAACTGGAGATGAGGGGTTGTGAGGAAACTACGACGCGTCAAAACAGAGAGTGTCACAGGTAAAGCAACGCGGGCAGCAAGTGTGGACGTCGCGCCAAGTGTCAAGCGTCTGGCGAGGAGTGACAGGACCATGTTGGACGAGGTGAATACTGAAAGTCGAACAGGAGGACCATCCCAATATGTCACACCGTATATTGTCACACGTCACGTTTGTCACGCGACACCAGCGCGTACTGTATCGGTCATCGCGCTCGACGACGACCAGACAATGTCCACACCAACGACATTTACGAATCCACCACAGCTGGTCTTTGATACAAGATCACTCCCTGTGTCTCAGCTTGAGTCCTTGCGCTTCAAAGCAAACCAGATCATCGAGTCTATCCAGACTTTACAGCGGACCATCGAAGTCGGCGGACAGAATGTCATGCCTGCATGGCCTGACATCTTGTCAAAGTACAATGTCATATTATCGCAGACTCACAGCTTCTACACCTCGCTCATCTCACCACCATCTGCAACCCATTCATACCAATCTCAACCACAGACAAAAAGCCCTTATGAGGATATCGCACTTCACCCAAGCATCGGCATGACGGACCTCCAACTCGACAACGACCTTATACCGCTTCTCCGAAATCAGCAGACAACAGATGTGCTTCGCATGGAGAACGCTACCGTTCGTCGCCTCGCTGAATGTATGGTCACCCGAGGGGCAATCGCCACCAATGGTTTGGAAGGTCAGAAGCACACATCTGGTTTTGGACCGAGCACGAAGCAGAAAGTTACTCACGAAGACGTGCTTCGTGAGTGTGCCGAAATACGAGAAGCTCACGATCACCGTGTCGATCGTGCGGTCCGTGCTGTACTGATGCTGCGGGACAAATTCGAGTGGAAGCAACGCGTCGAAGTTGAGGAGCCAGAGCCAGAAGAACTTGAGTGGGACCCTCGTATCCGCAAAGATGACGTACATATGGGAAATGGTGTAGACGAGGAGGATGTACCTGAAGTCGCAGATGCTGAAGAGGGGCAGAGCAGCGACGAAGAAGAAGTCGTCGAGGGCGAACTAGCGGGTGACGATGGGCAGACACCCGCGGAAACACCAGCTACTCCCGCAGACGTAGAAATGTCGTATACTTGAGACCATAATTGATTCCTTGGTTACAAAGGTAACATTCCAAGGGCTCTAATAACATGGTGCATCCTTCAAAAATTCGACACACTGGGGCAATACTTCCCTTGCCCATTGGACCCTTTCCCTGCCTGCCACCCTGTCCATTCTCTCCTTGCCCTGGCCCCGCGACCTTCTTTCTTCAGCCAAGACCAACAAGGCCAGATACACCGTATACCACACCCTCTTTGTCCTGTGTCTCGGGAACACGATCAGCGAACCATCTTCGCCGCTAAAGTAGCCCCCGTTGATCGCCTTGCTCGGACCCGGTGGCAGGAACCACGCCTCCATCAGGGGGTCGCCCCACAGTGCATGGCCGAAGGTGGGGAGGATATATGCTATATCTGCATCCCCCTCAGGTTCCGTGGTACCACTACCTTCTTTGAAGCTTTTCTCTGGTGCCAGAGATATAATGATGTCCTCCTCATCCCCTGTCGCCCATATGAGCCTCGGCATCTCCACATCCTCAAACAAGAAAGATCCAATCGCGCGGGACAGGTACCGTCGCAATTCCACGATGTCAATTTCTGGCCCGTTGTCAGACTGAGAACCCCCGCTTGCTTCTGCCTTGCTGTATACTTCAGCGAGGAGCTCCTCCAGCTGCAGCACGAATGTGTCTTGCCAGCTGTACCGTGTCATGTCCTCTCCGTCCCCCCCTTCACCATCTTCGCCGCCTTGGCCTACAGTGAACGACGGGTTCAGCCATGGCACAGGTGGAGGCTCTGGCGCAGGTGTGTCTATTGGTATGCCGAACCATTCGTTTGTGATTCCGTGGAGCGCCCGGAGGTATGTTCCCAGCCTCAGCTCCACGCGGGCGAGCTGGGATGGCGCAAGTATGCTGCGGAGGGAAGCCAAAGAAGATGCCAATGGATGGGTCCCAGTCGAGCCGGGAACGAGCAGCAACAACCAACCAAAGTTCCATCTCCCTCCGCCGCCCGACGTATCGTGCGCGATAGGTCTTGGGACTGGCACGGCTGTATTATCGAGGATCTTGGAAAGGAGGATGGAAAGCGCTGGGGGGGTGATTGGGAGCGCAGCAGACTTTGGATCTTGACCATCGAGAGCAAGTGGGGAAGTTAGGAGGAGGTAGCGTTTTTCTGAGCCGGAGAGGGCGACGTGATATGTCTTTGAAGCCGCCGTGTAGCTGTTACGGTGGCCAGCCCACATTGAGTCTTTGATATGTCCTGATTAATTGTACGCATACCTGTAGCCGGTATACGTAATCTCAGCAAGTGAGGCGATATGGACGTGTTCATTGCCATTGCTATTGATGATGTCCTGTGCTTGTTCTAATGTGACTTGCGTGGTGTTGAACATAGTTCTCCCTCGAGATTAATCGATTATGGATCAGTTTAACCAGGGTTCGCCGTTTACACTACAAGACAGCCATCTGCTGGATCCGACTTGGGGGTTACGAGTCTTAGTGAGCGTTCAACTGATAAGATAAGATCACTTTCCACAGAACAAACTTGAATAAATCCCCTCGTCATTTCAAGGAATTATCACCTTGCTTGGAAATCGAGGTCTACTGTGGGTTCGTGTGCCAAGGAGGACCGGCGATCGGGGATCTATCTGACTTAGAACAGGAGCATCGCTGACGCCTTCACTTGTTCAATGAAACTGGTCGAATTCAAGGGCAAACCCCTGATATTCCTTCTTGACATTCCTGGGTTGGCCAAGGTTCGGGTTCGGGTTGGTCGCTGATATGTGATCACCATCAAGACCTTGCTGCAGTCTCACACTGGTGTCGCTTTGGGAAAGGCCCTTCAGGAAATGTTCCGGTCTAAAAGACAGAATATGCGACCAGTCATGTTATACCTGCTCGCTGTAATCTAAAATAAAAATACCATCACGACAACGACAAGCAGGTTGACATGCTTGCGGCGCTGAACAACACCTTTGAGATTGGCGCGAATTTACTACTACATATGTCTCGGCAGACGGATACTACGTCTGGTATTGACAAAGAAGCTCTTTGAACAGTTGGCCAAAAAATTTCCTTCGCTGAGGCAGCTGCGACATGTTGACGGGTCATGGTTTTTTCTTAGCCCTCTTGAGAAGCCTCGGCGAGAGCAACATCCTTTCTCCCTTGTACCACGCAGGCCAGGATGCCAGGATAGCAATAATGATACAGAAGGGAACGGCGACGATGCGTGGCGTGGAGCTCCCTTGGCCAAAGACGATCAGTGAAAGTGCAATGATGAAAAACACCATCCTGTGGTTGGTCAGATGAGCTTAGAAAAGGCGACTCGGTAGTGGACCCAAACGGGGCACAATCACAAGCACTTACCCCCACATGATCAGCCCAAACGGCAGACTGTACATGATCCCAAGCGCATCTAATCCAATAGATGTACTAGCCACATGAAGCATATCAGCTGCCTGTGGGTCGTGAACATGGAGCTGGGTCAGTAAGGTTGAGTACAGAAGTCAACGAGTTTAGTACCACTTGATCGGCAGACTTCATTCCTTGTCCTCGACTTTGATTGGTGAGAAGCACGGAGGCTACTAATGAACCCACAGCGCTGGCCGTGGACAAGAATATAGCAAATTCAGCCACAGTCTGGATCGTCGTACTCCCATTCATCTCAGGGATAGCAAGAAAACTGACATCGACAGCCAGGAGCACGGTGGACTGTTCGCTCATTCATTTATCAAGGATCTGAACAGGGGAAAGGGTAAATTGATACATACGTAAATTGTGAAACCATTCCATTCATCGCACAACGTTCCAATGAAACTTCGCCAGCGTAGCAAGTTGATCGTATGGTCGACCCAGATTCCATGCAGCTGTTTAACATAAAAGGATGGGGTATTAAAGAGGATGGGGTCGAAGAGCCTGACGAAGTAGGACATTGATCTCTCCTTTTGATTCCCATTTCTACCGTACAATGATTGGTCGGCATTCAGTCGTGCGCCCACCTGCCCATGGAAGTTCACGAACTTGAGCCTTGCTATAAGAACTTTGACATCACTGGATTTGCAATTGAGGGAGGAAATGCAGAGACGTACTGAATATTCGCATAAGTCGTCCTGCAAGCGAGCCTTAAACATTGGTATCATCTCGGCAAGAGGACGCTTACCTATGACAGACGTAATGTACCCGCCCTTCTGGCCAAAGTGCTCTGCATCTCCAACATTCGTCATGAGGTCGAGAAATTGTTGGAGCTCCGCAGCCGAAAACGGCACGAGTGAATCATCGGAGAGGATAGCGTCTATGACATTTAGTGAACATTTGATGAATGTTGAGACCACACCCACCAGAAATGGCATGAACCAAGATCGAGTTTAAGTCCTCGACAATGGCTTTGGAAATAGATATATGGTTGGGGAATAATTCACAGTGGAACCTGGTATCTATTATTGAATTCAAGACTGCATGAAAATATGAACAAGACTGCATCACACCATTGTAAGTAAGTAGAGAAACTTACAGCTACAAGGAGCAATGAACAAACCAGTATTGCGTCTCGATTGCCAGTCCTACAGCAGTGAGCAACACAGACTCATAACGGAGATCAAGCACTTACGAATGTGATCACTCGCTTCAACACCCTTGACTCTGTAGAAGATCAGGTCTGGGATGTACTCATGGAACCAAAATATCGTGAGATTTCGACGAGATACGAAGTAGTATTTGCCAATGCACGTGTCAGATTTTTCATCGTATGAAATATCGACGACAAGCTCGACCTCTGGATACTTATCGTGGTCTATTTTGGACCAAAGTGTTATAACAAAGCCATTTACGAGATCTCGAGTGTGCTGGTCGTCCATATTTATATCTGTCATCGTCCTCTCGAGTGATGTATTAGTCGATACACCCAGAGAACGTCCAAAGGATCACTTACTCTTCCATCTTGCTCCAGGTTAAAGTACAAAGCACCCTCTGGGTGGGTGCACCGTTTCCACTCGTGGTCGCTTCTAGATCTACACTCTCCGTATTAAAGGATGCATCGCTAACTTGACATGACCCCTTACATGCTGTAGTCCAGCTTGAAGGGCGGTATTACCTTGACACGTTTCTTCCTGTTGCTAAGGCGCACGGCAGGGTTCAGACGACAAACGCTCAAGTAGGGGTACGAGACATACATGCAAGCTGCCAGTGGTCGTTCATATCTTTTTATCTCCTCCGGAGCAAAAGGTTGCAGCAGTTTCTTGGTTCTGTAATTGGTCGATGTCACTGGGGTGGAAGGACGACTGGGAGAAACATGGAGGGAGGATGGTCCAGCTGCAGCAGTCAGTGGATACTGACGAGCTCGGAATGCTAGTGGAGTAGTTTCCGGAGATGATGTTGGATTGGGAGACACTGCTTATTTGATAAATTATAATGCAACATAGTGACCAATTCTGCATTTCGAATATACACACCAGCTGCACTTGCCAAGATGTAGCATCTCGAAGATCCAACTTTACTCTCTGGTGCGAGTGATGGCCTGCCACCACTATTGATGACCGTACTAGGGTGCTTTCGGTGATCCTCGCGCCTGCCCCTCAGCGGCAGTGATAACAGACTGAGTAGACGTCGAAAGAAGGTCGATGTATAGCGGAGCCAGAACGTTCCTCGTGAAGAGAGCAGCCTCAAGAAATATTCGAGGCGTCCAAGCCATGATGTCAAGGTCAGTTTCATGGTCGAGCCCATCCGGACTTGCAATCCCACCACGATGCAAAGTATGGTCACTGACTAGCTTTAAAGGATGACTCTATAATCCAACAGTCCGCGTTGTCAACGAGTAAGACTACAAGGTTCAAGTTGAGCGCCCATATTCATTGTCACCAATGTTGGCATCAACATGCTCTTGTACTGCTTACAGGTTAACATTCCCAGAGTCCTCAATCAGGTGCAAGACGGTAATCCACGCCTCCACTCGTGTCTCAAAATCTCACCGATCACTGAACGCGTGAGATGCACATCAAAAATTCAAAACCCATAACGAATACACGAATACGGTGTACTTTACATCGCTGCACCCTCCCGTTTCACATTTCAAAGACCAAGAACCTCCTGGATAGTCAACCATCGATGACCTTCCCAAAGGCTATTACCGCTCTTCGCCAGTGATTCATCGTCCGTTCCGGTGGCGGCATTGTATCCATTGCTGCCTGCTCCTTGGTTGAAGTTCTGGTATAAGTATTGTCGGACTGGAGAATCCGATATACCCTCCGTAGGGATCGCATCAACGTGGACGACTGGAGCTTTTCCTTTGTACATCGCACCGAGCTCAGTGAAAGTTGCGCGTTGTCCTTCTATGCGGAGCTCGGTGTCAAACAGACGAGACGGCCCATGGGTTGTCAGGACATGTACAAGGTACCCTTGACACCACGTCCCCATGAAAGTTAGCTCGGAACACAAACAGCAGACTCACCTGCGACATCATTGACGGCAACGAAGGAGATAGGAGCATTTCCCTCGCCTACGATGTAGAAGATCCCAGTCTCTTCCACGCAGCTGACCCATGGAATAAACTCGAGGAACAACCCGTTCTGTGAAGATCATTGAGGCACGACTTACATAGATGCGGAGACTAGGTAATCCTATCGACTTCAAGTATTCTAGTCTCTATTAGCGCGGGATCGGATGAACAGTTGGTCGGACTGCGCTTACTGGCAAACTGAAGTTTCGCTCCTGCGGGACCCTCTTCGGACTGCACCATTGTCCCGAATTCGCTTGGCACAAATAGCTTGACCCCTGCAGCCTTGGCGGCGTCTGCCAGCACATGCTGCGCGGCTGCGCCTCCAGAGACCAGGTTTACGGCCGATATGAGAACATCGATCTTATGCTCTTGGAGAACCCTGGTGATGCCCACAGCGGACATGTAGTCAGCTCTGACGACTTTGAGGTTCTGGTCGTCGACTGGGAGAGCTGAGACGTTCGAGGAAGGTCTGGCAATGACCAAAACAGGAGTATTGGTGGCGAGGAAGGCCTAGTTGAATCAGTGTTGTGCTGCCTAGGTGTGAAGTAGAAGCTAGTCACCTTCACAATTCGTATCCCGATGTGTGGTCCCGCGCCAACAACAGCGAACGATTTGAACGGTGCGTCTGTCATACTGTAGGTTGCAAACTTGAGTTGACTTTTGTTGGTTAGTGGTCGTCCAACTCACCTTTATACATCACATCCCATGCCCTTAGTCAAGAAACCTGACGAGGGCGGATTAGAAAGGCGCGGGGCTTAGTGAAACGGATGAATGCGACACCCATGGCACTGACATATTTATGCTGCTCCCAATCGGCACTTGCATTGCGAGTCTCCTCGCACGCCAACCCCACTTGTCACGGTTGTAAAAACTAGTAGCCATCATGATGGTCGTTGCTTGTCCAAGGTTGTGTTATCCACTGGTCAATGGGCGGCAGCCTATACGGCAGTAAGAAGATTACAATTCCAGCTTGATCAGCTCACCTGGGACTCAGAACTTTCAGCTCTACTTACTTTCGTGATTTCTGAATCAGTGATAAATGATGTACCTTACAACTCTCATCAGCTGAGCTTGTGGTAAGAACATCTGATGCCTGATCAGCTCACGTCCGGGTCGGTCTCAGTGAAATTCAACTCCACTTTCGTGATTTCATCAAACAATAAGGTACCTTGTAACTTGGATCCGTTGAGTTTGTGGTGAGAAACATCAATGTCTGATGGGGTTCCTTGGAGCCAATTGTAACTTTCGCAGTGTAGTGGTTGTCTAACGGACTAGACGAAACACCACAAGAACTTAGTAGAAGACTACATTCTGTGTGAGCCTCGTGCCTCAGCTAACTCAGAATACGAACTAGTCGAGGTTAGTTGTCAAAAACCACCACGCAGGTGTAGGTACGGCTCGTCGCGCCGTTACACAGATTCGTCCGTGCCAGGATTCCTTAGACTCCGACTGCATGACCCACGGTGACTATGCATCGACACTGCGGCACGTACCAAGTCGCAACGTCGAACGTTGAAAAGCTACATGATCCATGAATATTCGTGTCGTTACTGCAAAGTTATTATTTACTGGTCGACGAGCCGTTTTGCAGGTAATGGAGACGCCGCGACAGACAGACCAACAACGGACATTTTGGGACCAACAGGGAGGTGTGGACAGTGCGTGTTTGTGTGTCAACCATCGGCATAAAGTGCCACCACGAGGCGAGCGATGGGCCTCCATTTCCAGTGGAGGACAGGATTGCAGGGTAGTGTTTTTGGACGCCGAGAGTTTTGAGAGGGAGAAGGTGGCCGAGGCAGATACAAGGAGCAGTGACATGGTCTGGTCTATCTCATTCTCACCTGACGGGCACATGGCGACTGATGGACTAGGCAGAAATAATGCAATCTTTCTGTGGGACGTCCAGAGTGGCAGACGCGTCTTTCGCTACGTCGCACTTTTCCCTGACTAAGAACATCATGAGCGCAGGCAGTAGTACTGCTATTCGGATCCGAAACATCACCACGGGCAAGGACGTCGTGCCCGTGATTCACTCTCCCAGCATTGTTACCGCAATTGTGTGGTCCTCCGATGGACAATTACGGCACCTGACCGATAGGCCTACTTGCAAGATCTTTCGCCCGATAACAGAACAATGTGAATTAGTAGAAGTGCAGATAAGATGATGGAGTAGAGATATACTACAAGATTCAAGCGCTGTTTGCCCGCATCAACAGGTGGGCTGTTTCGGCGTCGACGTCGCTCGGTCGGTAGCAGTAGCTGCGGTAATCCGCGATATCTCCGTGCGTCGAGTCAAACCGAGTTGAACCGTCGTCAAACTCGCTTGTAGCGTTCCGGAAGGTGTGTTACAGTCATTATCTTCGACAGAGGAACCTTCTTCGGTGGTCTTGCGCTTCGGCCCGTCACTCTGGGGCCCCAAGACGCGATAGAGGTAGGTGACAATAAGTAGGTTATACACTATCAGGCATGTAACGGTCTGGCAGAACAACCGCTGGTGTTTTAGTAGACAAAACCAACAGGAAGAACCGAACCCGAAGTACAATACCTGAAAATTGTCCGGGACGGTACACAAAGTCTTTAGGTCGTGTACCATTTGACATACCGCGCGACCACAGCATACTATTCATACCGCGATATTTGACGAGAACAGCAGGCGTAACAGTTTGGGCTGCCTTGGCGGTAGTTTGACCCTGCGGAGCATGTGTAGGGGAAATACAACAAAAGGCAATCATGATGAGCGTGGCGCGGGGGAACGGGTCACGCGAGCTTACCTACCAGCTCAAATAAAATGACCATTGGGCGAGGTAAGAGCAACAGAACCCCGAGCCAAACACTTGGTTTCAACTTGTTGTGCGCATGTATGCCGTGTACTGCCTTCTGTGCTATGAGCGTAACACAGAGTAGAAGGGAGAAAGCGACGATAACGAAACCATGCGTGTGGAGCCGTTATGTGAACGTGAACATATATATTCACACAGAAGTCATCGCTGATTGACTCACACCTATAAGTATACCTAGTTGATATTTGGTGTCACAGAGCGAAGTAGGTCGCTCACCTGATGAAGTGATGTAGACCCAGTCACTTACAACATTCAAACCCCCACACACGAAAGCGACTACGGCCCATATATCTTCCCACCACAGTCTCCTGACTTTAACCCGGATCCATAACTGGAATATAGCAAGAAGAAGCGCCAAACCATCGAGAACACTGCCTGCAACTGCATAGGGTGAGAGAACCGGGCAGTGGGGCTCGAAAGGATCCACCTCATACTCATCAACGTGTTCACGGTATCATCATGTTCAAGTAGAGCCTTGGGGTATTCCGAGAAGTGAACGTGATTAGAAGGGAGTGACAAATTTGTGCGTTGAGGATCGGAATGAACTCTCGCATGGACTCCGAGTTGGTTCAAGGCCCACTTTTAAAGGGAGTACGCCAGCACAATTTTTTGTTGACAATATGCATGTCGCAACACTGTGATATGTCAACTGACATATTTTTCTATACATAAATCGTAACCCTGGCTCGGCTTCGCGGTGACCTGTGGCATTCCGATATGTAAGAGCGGGAAACAATTGGGAAACGACCCACCAAGCATTGGTCACAGAGCACATATTTTTGTCATAACTTAGCTAGTAGTGGCACCTAAACTCAAATGCACTGGGGTTTCCCCACGGGAATCTCGTCCAAGGGCTTAGTGCGATCAAACGCTAGCGCTGAGCTGGATCCGAGAACGCTAAGACGGTCTATGTGATGTTTCCTGAACGAAGTCCTGCGGAGCCAGGACAAATCACTTGCTTTCAACAAGATCCTTCCCCCGCGAGCGTCTCGCAAGGTTGAGGTCTTCTGCCTACTTGGCATAGTCGTGCCTATGGATAATTGGGTAAAGTACTTAGCTCAAAAAGTTTTTCACCGTGAACACTCAGTACTGCGCAGACCTGAATACGCAAGATCTTTACAGGTCAAAGCCATCGACAAGTCAAAGCGGTCTTCATTCAACACGACCTTATTGACGGATAAGGATTGAACGGGGAGAAGTCTCCAGTGTGTTCCTGTGAATGAATCGCATTCGAGTGTGATTTCGAGATGATAAGTCCGAAGCAAGGATTCATAACGTGATTTTGTATTTCTTCACTATTTGAGCCAAGGGTAGCCAGGTGAGCAAAATGAGGTCACTGGCCGGATTCCAAGCTGTAAGTGTTCTTCTCCAGCTTCATGCCGGGACGCGTCGAGCAAGCAATATGAATATGCGCTCCCTCTTCACGTAATACTTCCACTCACCTCGGCCTCGAGCTCCCTTCTCACCCTGTACTCCTCGTCTGCCTTGATGACCAGATGATACTCGTCCAAGTCTTCGATTATGAAGGGCTCTTTTTCATTCATCGCAAGAAGTATTTGTTTGACTGCTGAATCACTGGTGACCATCA
The DNA here is from genome assembly GCA_014904945.1 of Gyrodon lividus. NCBI lineage: Eukaryota > Fungi > Basidiomycota > Agaricomycetes > Boletales > Gyrodontaceae > Gyrodon > Gyrodon lividus. The sequence continues at coordinate 793,096 of MU127430.1, forward strand.
TGCTTTGAGGACCCATTAGTAGCCATCCTGTAACCTCGCAACTCACCATGTAAGAAGAATACCTTTGATCCTCTCGAGTCAGATCGGTGTCTGAGTGAAGATCGGAGGGACACATACCCTTGATGGCCCTCATGCTCTGCTAAGAGATTTCTACCTTTGTTTGGTGTATCGTGTTCCAGCCAAGTAAAGCTCCGACCACTGGCAGACAGATGGAATGGCGCACTGTTCAGTCTTCCCTAGACTATGAGAAAGACCAAGGGAATTCACGGCGTTTCCGTGAACTTGAGGCCTGAATGAGGCTTTGACAAACGTGTTGGTGTACACTGTGAGGATTCCGCACCCACACTGGTTGACCCAGCGTAGAAGTGATTTGAAGTTACGCCGACGGGACGCAGACACTTTTATGCTGCTACGGTCGCTCTCCTCTCTTCATCGAACACGAATAACTGCCGTTACCCCTTGTCGTTCTTTCAACGAAGCCAAGATGCCCTTGCCTCAAGCTGGTGAAGTTTTGTAAGTCCATCTATCTGTGAGCCGATCACCGGTGCGAACACTCGCAACCTATCTCCCAAGGAGCCGCACAATCTGCCTAACGCTGTCCAGTTGCTACGAGAGTATCACTGCTAACCAGATTCTCTATCCATTTGCTGTGCTATCTATGTCGCTTCCGACATTGCCTTCTCTCCCACTGAATATATGATGGGTTATGGTGATGGTACGGCTCATCCTTGAAGGACAGCCCCCGTTCCTCGACCTGTCTCCATGCCTGGCCCAACAGAACCTGTAACTCCTCGTAAGTCTTCGCTTTGATATTTGTAACATGCAGAACCTTTATTTTCTGCTAGTTACCATGTCTAAACTGTCCCCTATCGAGCAATCGAAACGACTCGCGGCCTACACTGCTGTCGACAAGCACATCCTCCCAAAACACAAAGTGCGTTGGTGTGATGTTCATTGTCGCGAACATATCAATACTGCTTACCGTCATATCAGATCATCGGAATAGGTTCAGGTCCGTTTTCACTTGCAAGCTGCTACGTACCCTCGCTCAGCTTGAGCCTCAGGATCCACCGTACCATATGTTGTCGAACGTATCGTCCAACAAGGAAAGGACCTGAACAAGGACCGCATATTCATCCCCACGGGATTCCAGTCGAAGGAGCTCATCATCTCGTCAAACCTAAACCTCGGGGATGTTGACCAATTCCCAACAATCGATGTAACAATAGATGGTGCCGATGAGTCCGTTATCTTGCCTATTGCATACACCGTATCGCGATCTTACTTGTCTCTTACAGAGTTGACCTGGAGCTGAACTGTATCAAGGGCGGAGGAGCTTGCCACCTGCGAGAAAAGGTCCTCGCAGAGGCTGCCAAAACGTGCTGAAACCGACCCTTTATTACGGGCCCAGTTCATCCGCTAACCTGCATCCAGATTTATCCTTGTAGCTGACTACCGAAAAAATGTCGACTACCTGGGCACAAACGTGCGTTCCATCCCCTGATTTTTGCTTCCTTTGAAGCAATATCACTCGCCGATTAGTTCACTCCAGGTGTACCAATCGAAGTCGTCCCTTTCGCATACGCAAAAGTTCTTCAGAACCTACACCACATACTTGGCTCACCAAACGCAACGCTGCGCATGGCTAAGGCAAAAGCCGGGCCTGTCGTCTCTGATAATGGCAATTTCGTCATTGATGCTCCATTCCCGCAGGAGGTGATGAAAGACCCCTACACGGTGCATTGCATGTTATCCCTGCTATGAGCTTCTACTGACGTCCACTCGATTCCGGTAGATCATGGCGAGGATAAAGATGCTCACCGGCGTCGTCGAAGTTGGCTTGTTCTGCCACATGGCACAAGCGGCATATTTTGGTAATCAAGTACGTTCTCCACATTTTGATAGGCAAATGTCATATGCTGACATCCCGCTCTACAGGATGGCAGCGTGACCGTTAAGAGGATGGAGGGCTCACAAGTAGTCGAAGGGCGCATAACTGCTCCTTGATATTGAGAAGGTGCAGGGTCTGAAGTGGAATAATACGGGTGTGTTCATGGAGACATGTTATCTTTTGATGTACCATTAGAATACGTATGTTGTACTGGCTGGATTTGCTATTGTCCACCGCCAGCGCCGTGGGTTCATTAATGGCCTGCGTGCTTCTCACCAACCAAAGTTGAGGACAGGGAATGAACTCTGCCGTTCAAGTGGCACTAAACTCGTTGATAAGATGCTTATCTAACACCGGTACTATGTGAACCTTCAACCTCGAGAGACTGATGATTCTCGTGGTCAAGATGGCATACGCCGAGCAGCAACAAAGGTCTACCACATGAAACATACGTTGTCGGTCGATTTCAAAACCTTAGTCAAGTACAGCCAGTAGTGATTAGACAATGACTAACAGATCCCGAAGCCCGTATAAATCGAAGTGGGAAAGGAAAAAGTGGGGCATGCCTTTTAACAACAAAGACAAGGGCATTTGAAGCACAGCCAGTTCCAAATCTTCGAACCGCTAGCATGATAGCTCTCACAGGAGCCGCCCGAGGACGAGCCGTCCCTGTGGCCATCCGGGCACGTTTCAGATGTGGAAGGATCTGCTTGCAGTCGCTGCCGCTCCTTCTCTTCCTCTAGCCTAAGCCAATCCTCGCAATCCATCTTGTCTTTCTTGCGATGCCATCTTCGCGCTCGGTCGTCATTGTCAATGGCTACAGGCTAACAGATGATTACCAATGAAGATCAAGGGTAGTGAATATGAAGCGAAAATAGCTCACGTCCTTATACAGTCCAGGTGGGACTGGAACGATACCAGGCCGCGGCGCTGCCGTGGTACTTCCTTGAGCGGTCCCGAGGTCCTTGGGCTTGTCTTTAAATGTAGTATCGTTGCGGCTTCTTCGACTCCGGGCGACGACTTTATAGAGTGTTTGGACTCTTTGGAAGATTCTATCAGTGCGGATTACCAGCGATTCGGAAACAGTTTCCGAGATTGCTTCGCCTTGTACACCCTGGTCACCCTGAAATAGTGTGAGAATGATGTAGGCAACAGTGGAAAGGTGAATTCACTTCAGGGATATCTCGTTCGAAGGACCCGCCGTACTGGTCGGATGCTCTGGCTCCAGGGGCAGTTGTAGCAGGCGTCTGTCGATAAGCTTGAGTGGCATATTCCTATAAAACTAACGCCTTGAAAGCTCACGTCAAGGATATTGCCAACGGAGGAAGTTTCGTGATTCCTGTCCCGCGCTCGTTGGATTGCTTCTGCTTGATCAGCAGTGGATGTCTTTCTATGACTGGCTTTGAGAGACTCAGACGTAGGGTCTCCATCTTGTCCAGATAGTTCGCGTGTATTAATAGTGCCAGCGTCGCCCTTCATGCAAGAGCCAGCAGATTTCAGCCTGGTTTCGGTATTTGTATTTGGGATCTCTTGTCGACTTCCGCTGTCATGATCCACGGTGCTTTCCCCTGCGAAGAACTCCTCGTACGGCTCTGGTTCGCCGATGCCCCAAAAGGTACTTGCAACAGTGCGGACTTGCTTCTTTTGGTATGTCCTCCTATACGGTTCCGGGGACGAGGAGAAATTGTTGCCAGGGAACCGGCTAGCTTCCTCGCTCGGGGAGCTGCCCCACGCAAGGATGGGCGCCTTGATACGGAGTCGGTTACGCGAGGGAGCAAGGGCGTCAAATGGGCCGTCGTGGTGGAACACTGTATGTAGGGCACATATAATTCGTGGAAACAGTCAAAGGTATACGGATACGGGGCGTTAGAACTTGACGTACTTGTACCGACGCCTGTGAAATCGAGTCTATCTATGATGTCTGCATGCTGAGAGCTGCGAGAGGTGTCCGATAGGAGACTGTCTTTGAGATGGATGTCACTAGAACTTGGAATGGTGGACTGATCGCTGTAGGAGGTCAGGTTGGGGCTCACTTGACATTGAGCGAGGAAAGAGGATGGGGTGCGTACCTCGTAGATATTGATATTTGACGCCTGCCCACTGGGCTGCCATCGGACTGTCCCGGGGACCGTATCAACGAACCATCTCTTGCAGGCTCTGTGGCGTTACCACGATTAGTAGACTTTTCACTTGCGGGCTCCATCTACGAGGAAGGGGCCAATGGGATAGGGGATAGTCCGGGTTGACGAGGGGCGTGCTGCAGGGCAGTCGACAAGACAAGGAAAGCGCCAGGGCGTGTACGGTGGTATGATCTTTCTATGTTTCAAGACGTGACGAGCTCCCAGGCCAATTGACAAGTAGCCGCCATACAACAAGTGGGTAAAATATCATAGGAGAATCAGTGTAAGCTGAATCCTGGTGGGGATGGGGAGCGAGTGTTTAGCTGAGACGACGTCGCGTTGTAATCGTCTGAGTCTGAGTTGGAGACAATCAGAACACGATGGGTATGTTGTCCGTGTCTTGAGGATGTTGTGGAATTTCTTTCTCCCTCAGGCCACACACGTGCAAGAGGCCCCTCTATGCGCAAGACCAAGACGACAATGGACTCAAGCCGCAGCTCCGTATTGTTGAGACGGAAAGGGACAAGGCACGAAGGCTCGTGAAAGAAAGGATTTACTGGGCAGTTGCTCGTCACGTCCACCGTAACGGGCATGATTTTGATGGATGGGCACAGCGTCACTGACCAGTCGACATTCGTGGTATGGCCACGACCCCAGCCCTATCATATCCATACTGGTTTCGAGCTGTCTTCTTAAATCTCCTTTGGCCCGCCGATGTGGAACTATTACTATTCCTGAGTTGATCAGGATTCAGTATGCAGGAGCTTACGGTCGCTGCCACCTTCATCAGATCGCACGGGCCAGCTCAGAAAATGTGACCTCTGGCATGCTCCCGGACAGGGTGTCGTTCGTGAAGCGTCGTGTCGCATAAGGGAGACGGGTCCCTGAACGTGACGAAGACGGTAACTGACGATCCTAAGATGTGTGATACCATTGGCAGCACTTGGTTTCATCCAACCTTTTGATAGACTTGATTCATCGCCACGGTGGTGCCGAGGTTAAGTGGTATCCATTTGCCCTGGAGACTTTGCTAACGGGTCAATTTGCACTCGATGGTCGATTGGTGAGGGGCAACGTTTTTATCTGGAATGTCCTGCCAGTGGTTCACATCCGTTTGCCAAGTCTTACATTTTCATGCGAAGCTGCCTAAAGGTATGTCACTGTTGGTTTCGCCACTAGGGCTCTCACAACGTGATGCTATCCGGGTCTATGAGACTTCAGTGCTTCACCACCCTCTCATTGTTCATCGGGCGGGTGTCATCCTGTATTACTGCGACTCCGTCATTCTGAATGAGCATCCCACCCTTGCGGGACATTAGATCTTCGGACTTGAAAACATGCTGGTTCATCACTTTTCCAACGAGAACCGTCATCGTAACGCCAACAAGCTCGGGCCGTCCTCGAGGAACAACGACCAGCCGCGGGTACAGTGACTATCTACAGCTTCGGAAGCCTTTCATTTCTCCATCCGTCAGCTTGACATCTATCTCTCCGACCGGACAACTACTATGTGGACCCCGAAGTCTGCGATAGATGGGCGGCGATAGAACCTGAATGCGTCAATTCCGGACGACTTACCGTCTTCCATGGGTACCAAGGTGGCCGGGATGTCACGGTGGACATGAAAATATGAAATGCGGTCGGATTTTAGTCGGTCGATTCGAAACGTGGCCTGTTGAACCATAGCAAAAACAACATAGGGCAGAACTCGAAAAGCTTGAGCGCACGCACCCAAGAATACCGCATGCGTCAGTAACCTGACCCCTCGATAGAAAAAAGCTGTCTGGTTTGGAATACAAGACACGTCATTTACCTTGAATACACCTACGGTACGATGTCAGCTCACGTTCCACCTTTCCATACGTCCACGTTCTGATGAAAGAAGAAGCAGGGAACTATACGAAACACCGCATGGGGTTTAGCAAGGACAATCGATCGATCGATCGTGACAGCGTAGCCACTGTCCTCACGGCCATGGTAAAGAGACATACTGAAGCATAACTTGATACTCAGTTGTCCTCCTTTCCAAACATCCCTGTTTATGATGCGCTTCACTCTCACATTGGTCATCGTTGCCCTACCTTTCTTCATCGCTGCGGCTCCTCAGCCTGCTAAACAGGGGGGCACGGCGATTCCCCTATTCAAGCGCTCGTCGTTGGTTAATGCCGACAAGAGCGTCAACTCGAAGGCGCTCAAGTCTCATGTTGCTTCAACCAGGGCGTACGTACCTATATACTTGACCCCCGAATTTTGGTTCGCGTTGACTCGAACATCCAGTAAGATTCTTCGTGGCCTTGATAACTTTGAGAAGAACACCGGTGCCTCGCATCCGTCTGTTGGGGGAGGCGCTCGCAAGCGCGCAGCCACCGGAAATAACTTGATTGTGGACCACGGCATATGGAGCGGCGCTATTGAAGTTGGTACACCTCCCGACACCTATTTCGGTAAGCTTGCGCTGGCCTTACAATGAATGTGCAGCTCATTACCTCTCACAGTTCTGTTTGACACCGCCTCAGGGCACGTATTTGTTTTCTGGTATATGTATGTTGTGAACCCCTCACTGAACTTGATTACAGCGACTTGTTTTTGCCAGGTCCCGACTGTGGATCGAGCTGCGCTGGCCACTACATCTACGACCCTTCATTCTCTGAAACTTCCATTTACTTGGGAAAGACCTTCAGGATAAACTTCGAAAGCGGTGAGGCTGTTTCTGGTCAGCAGTACAACGACACTGTCACGATTTCCGACCTTACGGCACGCTCGATGTGTTATCTCAACGACATTCGTTTTGACGTTTGAGCAGGCTCTTGATCAAACGCTCGGTGTGGCATCGCAGTACTCTGCTGGCTTCGCATCCACGGGGTTCCCCCCCGATGGTTCAATGGGAATGGGTTTCCAATCTATCTCTGTATATCGTGGGCGGCCCGTCTTCCAGACACTCATTGCTATGGGTCAGACAGACGAGCCCGTGTTTGCATTCAGTTTCACAGCCCCTGGGCCCGAGCTATACCTCGGTGGTATCAACCCGACCATGTACACTGGTGACATCAGCTACACTCCGGTCACCCAACAAGTAAGTCATCGGACCTAGGGTGTGCCGCAACGGTGTTTGGGTTTGACGGCGTACCCAGGGTTTCTGGCGGATTAATATAGACGGTATAGCGGGCAACGGAGCAACGTTATTCATCAATGCTCCCTCCATCATTGACACTGGCTCTGAACTCATCCACGGTCCGTATCAGGACGTCGCGATTCTGTACGAAACCGTTGGCGGTACTGATGCGTCTTACATTCTTGGCGAAGGCTACTGGACCTGTATGTTCCCAGTCTACTTCATCTCCGGCGCTTTATTGATATCCGTCACCCTGTAGTTCCTTGCGATGACATTCCCAGTGTCAGCTTCACCATCGCTGGAAACTCCTTCTTCATCTCCGATGACGAGCTCAATCTAGGATCGAGCTACTATGACTCACTTGACTGCGTTGGCGCCATCATTGGGGACTCTTTTGATGGCGAGTGTCTGATTTGCTCTCGTGTTGTGATAGCTCGCGTGTTAATGACTATGATCCTCAAGGCGATTGGCTTATCGGCACCGCTTTCCTCAGTGGCGTTTACACCATTTTCGATGTTGGAAATTTGCGTGTTGGGTTTGCGACGCTTGCGTAGCCTATGGTACCACTTTCTTCGTCTACACTGATGCTGGTGGTGCCTTCATACTTTACAGGCTCAGCGAGCCTGTTTGTTACATTGGTTTCATAAATTGTTAGAACTAGACATAATCAATTCCTCCGATCCAAGATAAAGGACTGAGGGGAAAAAAGGAATGCTGCCCCATTCCCAGCTTGCGGCTTTTTTTTAGAGACGCGTTAGCCTATCGGCATCTCAGCAAACCAAGTGGGGGATCGTACATAGCCAGACCGTTCGCGTAAGAGTTCGCTGTGTTGAAACAGTTATTACAAGCCATACTACACATAATACAAGTAACACGGCATCCCACCCCCAAAAAATTCGTACTATATTGTGCAAGGTCCCCTTTCTGACAGGAGCCAAGAGAAAACGAACCCACCGACCATGGGCCTCACACAGACTGGTCATACCGCTCCAACACTCTCTCCTTCACCACCTCCCTCGGACTTCGCCTCCCAGTCCACTCTTCAAACTGCACGTACCCCTGCTCCAGCAGCACTTCCACACCTCTCACCCTTGCCCAGCCAGGTGCCGTCTCCACTGCGAGCTGTAAGAGCGGCGTCTGGGAGGGCTTGTACGCCATGTCGACGACGACGCCTTTAAGGGAGGAATCGAAGAGAGCGGGAGGGAGGTAGATAGCGGATGGGGTTTGGGTGGTGGTGGTGGCATTGGCGGGGACGGTAGAAATGATTACGCTTGGGGCAACTCCATCAGGCCACTTGCCCAACTCAGTGACTACCCGCACCCTCGACTCGCCCTCGCCCTGGAACGCACTCGCCAGTGCCTCCGCCTTCGCTGCCGTTCTGTTGAACACGTACACATCCTCTGTTCCTATCGCTTTCAGTGCATAAACGGCCGCACGGGCCGTCCCACCAGCTCCGATAACCAGCGCCGCGCGCAATTTCCCAGAAACGAGTCCAGGGGCACGCGTACGGATAGAAGAAACGATCCCCAAGTAGTCGGTGTTGTCGCCGTAGAGTTTTCCAGTGGGAAGAGGGACTATGGTGTTGACAGCGCCGATGGATCGTGCTGCCGGGGAGAGCTCGTCGAGGAGGGGGATGATATCGAGTTTGAAAGGGATCGTGACGCTTGCTCCACCAAAGTCGGGGTTTTTGATAACTTGTGTGATCTCGTCGCCGACGGTTGTCGTTTCGAAGAGGCTATAGACGTGTGGGAGCCCGAGAGCGGTGAATGCGGTGTTGTGCAATGTGGGGGACATCGAATGTGCGATTGGCGTTCCGAAGAGGTAGAATTTCTTCGAGGGTAGGAGGCCGGAGAGGTGCAGTGCTTGTTGGATCTCGACGAAGGAGAGCTGGCCCGGCGCAGCTTTGCTCGGGAGAAGTGGGTGCGTGACGGGTGTGAAGCACGTATTCAACACCCTCGACAGCTGTCCTTCGACACCCATATTGATAGCAATGAGCGGTTTGGACGTATGTTTAGCCACGAAAGATTGTAGGGTAAAGTTGGACCAGAAAGAGGTGGCTTTGGAGATGAGCTTGACGATATCGCCATATTGAGCCGCGACGGCGTACGTGGATGACATGGTGGGGGTGTCCCATGCAACGGAACCGGACCAGTCATGGAAAGAGGCGATGATGTGCGAGGTACCCTTTAGGCTCACAATTTCCTTGATGAGATGAGGCGGGAGTGTGGTCTCTACATCTACGTACTCGCACCCGAGACGCAGCGCGAGTTTGAGAAGGTCTGAGGCTTCCTTGGTCGCATCGTCTGGGAAAGCACCGCCCTGAGAGACCGTGCGGACGGTAAAGACAAACGGTAATAACGTTGTGCGTCTAAGAGCAGATACCTGGTGGCAGATGTACGCATGTGAGGGGATGGGACTGGTGGAGCCCAGCTCGCGGAGTAGATCGACGCGTAGCTCGAGGGCATCTACGCCCGTGCTGACTTCAGAGATGCAAGGTAGGGCGGGTGTAACATCCGGGTAAGTCAACGAGAGGAAGTACGATCTCACTCCTTCACTCCCTTTGAGGACGTTCGGCGCAAGGTTAGGTTTCAAACCCGACACATGTCCAAAGAACCTCTCGATCTCTTCGTCCAAGCCTCCTGCGTCTGCATTGACACCACCGCCCGGAGCGTCATAGTTCCCGAATTCGTATCCCGCACATTGTTCGAACCATTGTTCGCGCCGCTTGAAGACGTCGCGAACTTCCTCGCCATACGCAGGCCGCTCACCCTCTTTCTCCAAGTACCTCTCGATCACTTCCAATTCTCTCTTGACCCAAACAACCTTTCCTCCTTGCTCCTTCCCAAACTTAACCAGTGCCTCTCTTGCTTCCGGTGTCTCCACCACGCCTCCTCCAAGACTGACCACCCATCCCTGTGCATGCGAAGACAAAAGGGACAGCAAGAGCTCCGTCTCGGCGGCGCGGAATGCGGGCCATCCGTGTGTCTGGACAAAGGTACGGAGGGAGGGAGGGTGAAGTGAGGCGAAGTGCGCGTCGAAATCGAGGAGGGGAAGGCAAAGTGCGCGAGAGGCGAGGATCCCAATGTGGGATTTGCCTGAGCCGCGCATGCCGATGAGGAAGATTGAGGGAGTTGTGGAGGGGCTGAGAAGTTTGGATGGGGAGGGAGTGACAGTAGGTGCGGGCACGGGTGGGTGTGAGGGAGGAATATCGACGCCTTGGACTTGGATTCCGATCTGGTGTTGGGTTGTTCGTCAGCGAGCTTTCCATCTCTCCGTACTATGGAGAGCGCTTATGTGACCCACCTTGTTCTCCAAATCATCCCACCAATTAGGCCACGTCTTCTCCACACATCGCTTTTCCTCAATGATTGTGCCATCGACGACGGTGGCGAGAACGGAGAACGCCATAGCGACACGGTGGTCGTCGTAGCAGTGGATAGAAGCGCCGCCCTTCAGACTTGCGAGTGGGCGTCCATAGATCACGATGCCATCTTCGAATTCAGAGGTTTCCACTCCAAACTTGGCTGTCCATGTCGCGTCAGTGATCGGCACCAGCAGCGAAAGAAGTGAGCGAACGGTATACGCACCCAACTGATCCCTCATCGCCTTGATCCTATTACACTCCTTAACCCTCTGATTCGCAATCCCCCTAATCCTTAATACGTTCTTCCCTTCTCCGCCCTCTCCTCCCTTCCCACTGTCCGTCGCAACAGCGCCGACAACAGCAGCCGTCAAAAACGCATCTGTCATCGGTTCCATATCCACTTCTCCCATCGCCTTGAGGGTGCCCAAGGGGGGACCCGTGACGGTGGTCTCTGTAGCAGTCTGTACGACGGTACATCCCATAGGTTCCAGGACTTCTTTAGCGAAGCGGGCGTCACCTTGGAGAGAGGAAGAACCGATCGACGAGAGTGTGCACGTTGTCCCTGTTATCGCAGCTATGGCAAGCGGGTACGTCGCACTCGAAGCGTCCGATTCGATTGTGAATTCGCCCGAAGAAGGCACTTTGTACGTTACCCTTGGAATCTTGTACACGTTCAACAGCTGCCCGCTGTCGGGATCCTGTTCCCTGGTCACCTCGATGCCGAAATCGCGCATCAAGGCGATCGTCATGTCGATGTACAGTTGTGAGATGACGGCTTTGCCCGTGAGGACGAGTGTTGTGTCTTCCCTGGCGTATGGAGCACAGAGGAGAATGGAAGAGACGTATTGAGAGGAGATGGATGCATCCAGGGTCAGAGTACCTCCTGGGAGACCGGTGGGTGCGATGGAGAGAGGGAGGCATCCTGGTGTACCGAGGTAGTCGATGGAGGCGTTTGCCTTGGAGAGAGCCTCGACGAGCGGGGCGATAGGACGTTGTTTCATGCGGGCGTTGCCAGTGATGATGGTGCGTTCTGATATCGTCTGGGCAGGGGTGGATGAAGCGGAGGGTGAGACGAGGGTGCAAACGGTGGTCAGGAAGCGCGCGGCGGTGCCGGCGTTGCCGAGATAGAGCTCGGTTCCCTGGAGAGGGAGGGAGAGGTGTCCACCGGAGCCGGTGACGATTAAGGTTTCGCCGTTGTCGGTCCATTCGAAGGTGGCCGCCTGTAAAGGTTTGTAAGTTAGACGTCGTGAAAAAGGTACCAAGGCAATGAAGAGCCGCAGAGTCAATCACAACACAGGGGCGAGTGTGCCCTCGAATACATTATGCAGCGAAGCCACCATAGATTGGGCTTAGAAGGCGAGATCGACGAACCTTGAGTGCTTGCAACGCTGCCATCATCACCTGCGTATCATCGGAATGAAGCAAGTTCTTCAACTTCACCGTTCCATTCGATAGCGCAGCGAGGACCAAAGCGCGGTTGGAGATGGATTTGGAACCTGGGGTTGCAAGCGTGATGCTGTGTGGGAGCTTTCCCGTTCCGTTTGCCGTCTGCGCAGCTGTGGCATCCACAGGCTCGGGAGCAGGGACGAGTTGAGGAGGCAAGGGGCCTTTCTCAGCAGCTCCGGGTAGCTCGCGCAACGGTTTTGGCAGGGAAGGCTTAACATACCCCCCAGGAACACCACTCACAACTGTGACACCCTCCGCCAAAACCTTTTTGATCTCCTCGTCGGGTACACCGGTCGCCCTGAGCTCGTGAGTCTTTCCTATCCGGGACAAGAGCACGATCTTCTTGACCTTTGAGCCCGTATTTTTCTTGTCTATGGACATGCGGTCAAATAGACCGTCGATGGTCATGAGTGGGGCAGGTGGGGAGGTTGCAAGCGCCTGTGCTTGAGCACGCAAGACGAGCGGGTGAGTAAGAGAAGTAGGGAGGCCGTACGATTCGATGCATCTACGCAATCTGCCGACGCCAACCTGACCGAGCCCCGTCTCCTTGCCGGATCCCCTGGCGATTTCGGCCTCCAAGACCATTCCGACGGCGACACACTCCCCGTGCAAAAGGTAAGGGGTAAGGAATGCCTCGATAGCGTGACCGATTGTGTGACCGAAGTTGACGAGGTTGCGAAGGTTGGATTCTTTTGGGTCATAGGTGACGATGGTTGACTTTGTGTTTACGGAGGAGATGATGAGTGTTAGGAGGGGGTGAGAAGAGAGAGCGGAGAGGGACAGGGTAGGGAGAGAGTCGAGGGAGTCGAGGAGGGTGGCAGAGGTGGATTCGAGGAGGGCGAATGCGGATTCGTCCCAGATGGCTGCTGTCTACGTGCACGCGGGAGTGTAGCATGAATAAATTAATGCGGGGGGAGGAGGCGATGTACGCACCTTGATCACCTCTGCGAGACCATTGGCGAGTTCTCGCTTTGGAAGAGTAGCGAGGAAGGCGACGTCGATGAAGATGTACTCGGGTTGCCAGAATGCACCGACGAGGTTCTTACCTAAGGGAGTGTCTATGGCGGTTTTACCTCCTACTGAGGAGTCAACCATTGCGAGGAGTGAGGTGGGGACTTGCACGAAGCGTACACCGCGCATGCTGGGTATTCGAAGTTAGATGACAAGGGTTTAGGAAATGGGAGGACGTACAAAGTAGCGGCTACGAAACCGACGAGATCGCCGATGACCCCACCACCCAAGGCGAGGATGACGGTGTCCCTTGTGCACTTGTTCGTCAAGAGGAAATCTTCGATCTCTGCCTTGCCCTCTCTGCTCTTGGTGGTCTCCCCTGGGGGGATGATGTGTGTGATGAATCTTGGTCTATTGTTTGGATCAGGGAACGATGTGTTGATGTCGTTAGTGAAATGGTCTACGAAAGGCTGTAGATACAATGGCGCGATGTTAGTGTCGGTGATGAGAACATAGGTGGTGGAATGAAGAGTAGTGAGGAGAGTGTATGAAATGTGGGGGATGAGATTGAACCCGCAATGAATCGACTCTTTGGCAAGGATTGAGATTTTGTGTATGTTAGACATCGACATCCTGAGTGATATTGATGGCAATCGTGGTGGGTAGTTGTGAGAGGGAAATAGATAGGATCGCGTATTTGTACTTTTGATGGTTGGTCGGACGGCGAAGAGAAGGAGATCCGAATTACACTAGTGACTGCTACTGCCACGACTTTGCACGACTTGAAGTACCGTTATCGTCGTCTGCTTACTCGGCCTAGCAACTGTCATCGACCATCGCGTCTACTCGGTACTGCATCGGTCTTAACGTGCTCATCATCATCGGCGAAATTTTGGTTCAGTGATCTCAGTCTTGATCGGATCCGAAGTAAGCTTATACTCGCCATTATGTAACTCAATCAAAACTTGTTCTTGCCATCCTCCATTTCGTTCGTTCCAACGAGCTCGCTGTCATGCACGTCCTCGCGAGAAAAGGTGCGTCGATTCACATACTCAAGCTTCCCCGACAGAACGATACTGATTCTTACTCACTCCCCCGCATTTATATTTATTGTCACAGCCCCTTCCACGCTCCGTCTCACGTTCATCCCGACCTCGACGTCCTATTCGACTGCTCGCGTGCGAACCGTCCTCTCACGACTACACTCATCCACATCCTCACCTATCCCTCGTCCGGTCAGTTGCTTTCGACCACGGCAAGGAAGCGAAACACTCACACTCACAATTTTAGACGCCCCCACCACCGAACCCCACCCGGGTTCCCTCACCAGTACACAACAAATGGCGGGGCTTCTTGCAGCTCGTCGGTCGTGTTGCTCTCATCACCGTCATAGGAGGTACGTTCTCCCTCACCTCTGTCCTCTTCTTTCCCTCTTCCACACACCCGTGCTCATCGGGCATGCACTTCTGACTCAATCACATGTCATCATCTGGCCTATCTCCTTCCGCCCTGTTCACGTGCTCACACTCGCTTCCTATCAGCAACCGGCACATTTTACTACATCACCCACAAGGAACGTACACCAGGTCCTCAGCTTCCATTCGACCCTTCAAAGAAAACCCTGGTCGTACTTGGTAGTGGATGGGGCGCCACAAGTCTCTTGAAGCGCCTTGATACCGAGGATTATAACACGGTGTGTATCATATGTCTGCGAGTGGGTTGTCCAATCTGACACCTCTACCTGCAGATTGTCATCAGCCCGAAGAACTTCTTCCTATTCACCCCGCTCCTCCCGTCGGTGGCAGTGGGCACCTTGAGTACAAGGTCGGTTCTGCAACGTATGTCTTTCTCGTTGAAAATCTTGTGTCTGCCGGGATACTGATCGTAACCGTATATTCTGACATCACCAGCGACGCGCTATATCACGCGACACAAGGCGAGGCAAGTGTCCGTCGTGGAGGCGGAGGCCACCAGTGTTGATGTCAGTGTTTTATCTCTGCTTTATGTCGACAACCCAAATGATGGAAAGATATATCGTTGTTCCATTTACGCGTGTTTGGCACTTTTTTCTTTCTTTTGGCCGTGGTCTTCGAGAAAGCAGAACACCAAACTGACTCATCTTCACTATCCAGCCTGTGAACAAGACCGTCACATTCACAGGTACGTTCCTTCTCGTCCCCCGCCATGTCTATCTCTCTCATGTTTAACCACTCTGGTCCTCCACTTTCAACATCACACCCAACAGATACTTCCCCCCTCCGTCCTCTCGAACCTACCAACACGATTCACTATGATTATCTCGTGTATGCTGTTGGTGCTGAGACGCAGACGTTCGGGATCCCGGGGGTAAAGGAACATGCATGTTTCATGAAGGAAATTGGGGATGCTGAGGAGGTCAGTTTGCCTCACGGCTTTTCGGGATGGGAGCATGGCTCAAGATGAGAAGAGTGCTGACCTCGGTCTCGAATGCAGATGCAAAGGCGGTTTTTGGATTGCGTCGAGACTGCTGCATTCCCCGGAACGAGCGAAGAGGAGAAGAGGCGATTGCTGCATATGGTGCGTTGTCTTGAGCTCTCTGGCTCTGGAGGGATGTCATTGATGATCCTCCCTTCTGCTTTGTTTGTTCCCGTGGCCCGTGTGTAATAGGTTGTAGTAGGCGGTGGTCCGACGGGTATTGAAGTTGCGGGAGAACTGCATGACTTCCTGGAGGTGCGCCTTCTGGTGTGACTTACTTTCTGTCAGGAATGGTACTGATCCGTGATTCTGCGTTCCTCTGGAAATCATGTCAACAGGAAGATCTGAAATCCTGGTACCCCGAACTCCACCCTTACATGCGCCTCACGCTTGTTGAAGCTCTACCGAACGTACTTCCTACGTTCAGCAAGGAATTGATTGCGTACACGGAGAGGACGTTTAAGGAGAGTAGGATTGATATCATGACTGCGACTATGGTGAGCATTCCCATCTGTCTTTCCTTTCTTTCCCTTCCATTCTGTTTGGGCCTCATGTAAAGGGTGGCAAAGGAGAAGGAAAAGGAAAAGGAAAAGGAAAAGGAAGGCTGACATGGAAACAAACAGGTCAAAGGCATCAAGCCAACATCCGTTCTTCTCAAACCCAAAGATGGTTCCGAACAAGAAGTCGACTGTGGACTTGTCGTATGGGCTGCTGGGAATACGAATCGACAGCTTACCAAGGATTTGATGGCCAAGTTACCGGATGAGCAGTCGAATAAGAGGGGGATATTGATCGACAGTGCGTTTATTTATTTATTGCTTTGGGTAGACAGTATGAGGAATGGAATGCTAAACCTATGGATCGACACTAGACCACCTCCGTATGCTTGGTGCCCCCTCTATATTCGCTATCGGTGATTGTACTTCCACCTCCTACGCCCCCACCGCTCAAGTAGCCTCTCAACAAGGGGCCTATCTTGCGGGGATGTTCAAGTTGATCGCGAAGCGGGACGCCTTGGAAAGCCAGCTCGGACAACTGACAGAGAACAAGAAAGAAGGAGAGAACACGAACGATGAAGCCGTTAAAGAGGCGGAAGGGATTAAGAGGAGGATGGGGAGGATTCAGTTGAAGCCGTTTGAGTATAGTCACCAGGGATCTTTGGCGTGAGTGCTTCCTTCTCCTTTAATTGGTCCTTTGTATATGTGTACGGGAAGGGACGGAGCTGACGCGTTGGATACTTTGTAGGTACATTGGCTCTGACAAGGCGATTGCGGATTTGCCTATCTTTGGTCGGGAGGTGCGTTCTTCCTTGTTCCCACTCTCTTCTTTGCCACCAACACCTTCGCTCACAAACCTATACACTGACCCGGTACAGTGGTCAAGCGGCGGCGTTGCAACTTACTTGTTCTGGCGAAGTGCTTATTTGAGCTCGCTTTTCTCCTTCCGGAATAGGATGCTTGTAGCTGGGGATTGGTTGAGGGCGAAGTTCTTCGGACGGTGAGCCGTGTTCCGTGTTTCCATCGTTGCATTCGTCCGCTCTTCTTGCTGCCTCGGTTTGCCGCCTTGCCGCCTTTAGCAACCTCATTCACTCTTTTCTCCCCTTTGCTCGCGATGCAGTGGTTCGCTGACGGGTGGTGGCGCGCGCTAATGCGGTGCTTGTCTCCCTGACTTAGCTTGTGCTGTGCTCTGGGAGACTGTTCGCACTTAAACCGGTCGGCTGCTTTGTTTGTGATAATTCTTGGTTATCGGGGCGCTGTTTGATCGTATCACCGCGTACGAACGTCAATGGACCGACGTTTGGCCCATGACTGATTATTGTATTTTCCGCCACTTCTCCGCCTTGCAAACTCCTGGCTTCCTTCATTCTTATTATCATATGGAACGGGGAACCTTTGGACGTTTCGTGCTAATTTCACTTTTGCTTTCCGTTACAGGGACGTGAGCCGGGAATGAACGCGGTGGGGTAACGAGGGTACGTCGAGGACTCTAAGTTCAAGGTCGGTGGTCGGTGTTGGGTGCTGCGCATGCTGCGGTTTCCTGGCCTGGCAGGCTCTCGAGTGCTGCCCACCTGCTTTTTCTACATCATCCTTGGCTTTACGTCTCGCATCCGAGTTGTTGGTTCTGACCTGCCTTTTCATTCCTCTTCCGTTCCCTTTTACGGGCACCATACGATAACAACGCACATAGCGTATTCTTTGCATGCGTTCCATACATACAGTACACACTCCTATCCCTTTGCATCCTCAGCCGTATATAGTACATCCCCATCCCCATTCTCGACGTTGATGTTAGATCACCACACCACACACCACCATCCCATAGACACACTCGCCCGTTTGTATTTAAGTAGATAGTATGCCCGTAGTTTTGCTAGACCATAGACCATAGAGGATCCGACGAATCCATTTTACTCCCTCCAGATATCGTTTGTTATGTATATTCCAGGTTTATAGATTTGCGTATAGAAGTAGAACATCGTTTTGTTTTTTTTCTTTTTGGGATCTCACGAGTCAAGGGTGAGTACTTCCGGGGAAGATTAGAGGTTTGAGACTGAACGGATTAGATCTGTCCAAGCCTTGATCGAGTTCATTTATGACTTGGAGTTGCCAGTGACCCTGCGCTTGGTGCGCACTCAGTTCTGCATTGTGCAAAATTGATCGATTCATCGATGATCAAGCTGCGCAACCTGCCAAGAATTGACGGCGTTCATCGTCTTTCAAGTTGCCACGACGTTCTCTAGTTCCGACAGGATCCCGTGTACTAAGGTGTGACTTCTCCGCAGTTTTCATGATCAACACCTGCCACTTCATTGATCAGACGCCTGCTTTCGAAGTTGAAATAGCCACTTGATAGCCAATTTGTGGCACATTAAGCTTCAGAGTTTACCGTCAACTGGGCTGTTTTTGGCGCTGGATAGTCGCTGGCAGTTGGACGTGCATGATGATATGTTTGGCAGCTGTAGAGTCACCAGTCGCCTCGATTGACTGGTCTTCGATCGTCGAGTTGGTGAGCGACACAACCGACGTTGCCCAACCACCGGACCAGTGGACCAGTTGAGCCTTCCGTCCCATTGGATGACAGAATGGAAGACGCAAGCTGATTTCTCACCATGCATGCAATGTCGAATCCACAGCCGCCTCCATTGTAGATTCCTAGAAAGGTGCAGCCCGGGGCCCTTGAAACTTGGCTCAGTCTTCGATATCGATAACGGATCCATCGTGATCCAGCACGGGGATGAACATGCCTCAAACACGTTGTCGTCCCGATCATCTCCGGCTTCAGTTACGGAATCTACTTTGTGTTATGGTTATGCGCTGTTCTGGAACCCAAATCCACGTGCCCGCAGGCTATTGAGGGGCTGGGTGGTATAACTAGCCCGCGGCGTCAAGGTGTGCACACCTTTCGACGTCTTTTTGTCTTTTTTTTAATAACTTTTGGGTCTTGCTTTGTGTTTTGCCATCGTCAAGCGCCTTCTCTTGGCATCTACGGCAGGAACTGAGTTCTTGCACCCTTCGCCCCTTCTACATTATCGGACGACCTGGCTTCGTTCGCTTGTCGTGTTTTACGCTCGTTTAGACGTTTCGTGCACCCCCATCAAAACCACAAGGTCATCTTCACTCAAGTCTCCCAACCACTCCGCACTCATGTCGGACGATACTGTCTTAGTACTTGCTCCTCTCCCAGACGTCGATGCAGACCCCTTGACTCTCGTCTTCCACATTGATATCTTCCTCCTAGCCCTCGCAGCCGTCTTTACTCTCGCGGCGCTTCCACGTGCGATTGCGCGGTTTTCCCGTGCAGCCGAGTGGAGGCATGGGCACATTCTTCGTTCCATCCGCCTTCAGACCAGGCGTCCTCGAGGCTCGCTGCAGCCTACGTCCCCGCGCAGTGCGCAAGGGCCGTCGCCATCAACCTCATCTCCGCCTGATCCAGGCTACGCATCTTCTTCAGGGCACGATGGTCTCCCAGATGGTGCCACCTCCGAAGCGTCCCACACTTATTTTTCGCATTCCCATCTTCTCCGACACGGCTCTAGCCGTTCCAGAACCCCCCGTTCAGCCTCACTCCCGCCGCATGTCCGCGCATGGTCTTCCATTCTTCCGCCTATCGGGGGTTTCCTGAGGTACCGACTTGATTCGGGTTTCAGTGTAGGACAGGCGACAGTTTTGGGGGTGTATGTCGTGGTGTTGATATATGCCTCTTTTTGGAAGAGCAATCCGTTCAAGCAGCAGTTGAGGACGGGGATTGTGGCCATGTCCCAGATTCCGGTGGTTTATGTGCTTGGGACGAAGAATAACGTACTGGGGATGTGTGTTGCGATGGGGTATGAGAAGGTGAGTTGGCCGTCTTCATTCTCTGTGTGGTCTGCGCAGAGTGCGTGCTGTGTATGCTGAGGTAGTTTCGGCAGCTCAACTACATTCACCGATTTGCAGGGATGATGTTGGTGTTGCTTGCGAATGTTCATACTATTGGTTATTGTGAGTATTGAGTGTTTTCTTGGAGGGAGTGCAAATTTCAATGTTTTGCGTTAGTCTATGAGTGGACCTTCCAGGGCACGTTCTCAGAGAACATGAAAGTCCCTGCTAGGATATGGGCCGTGGTCGCCCTTGTGGCATTAGACACTCTTTGCTTCTTCTCAACTTCGTTTTGGAGGCGTAAGGCCTATAATATATTCTTTGGGACGCATATCATCTGTTTTATTTTATTCCTTCCGGCGGTAGGTTCGATCCTGGACTCCATCAATTTCACAACATTGAGCACGTCCCGTGGTATAGGCCTATTTGCACCAAATGTCAATGCTGCCCTACATCATTGCAGCAGCCGCAGCGTACGGCTTTGACCACATCCTGCGTATCCTCAAAACACGTCTCTTCGACGCCCGCATTCGTCCCATCCCCGATCTTTCTCTCACCCGGATCGAGATTCCCGAGTTGAACGCGGGCTGGCGGGCGGGCCAACACGTCCGGGTCCGTGTGTTGTCTTCCGCAATGGGGTGGATAGGATGGGCAGAAGTGCACCCTTTTACAATTGCGAGCGTTGCGAAGACGCCGGAGGGGCTGGTGCTCTTGTGCAAGAATGTGGGTGGATGGACGAGGAGGCTTTATGAGATGGCGAAGGTGGCTGGATATGGGTGTGAGGAGGGAGGGGTGGGGAGGTCTGTCTGTGTTATGATCGAGGGGCCCTATGGTGCGTGCAATAACAGTGTGATCATCCTGGTGTTGGTGCTAATTGATGCCGATCGGAACGACTAGGTGGACCGGGACATGCGGTGTTTGCGAGTTTCTCTGCGGCGATGTTCGTCGTTGGAGGGAGCGGGATTACTTTTGCCCTTGCTGCTGTGCAGGATCTTATACAGGTTAGTAATGCGCTTGTGTCGGATTACAGGTTAGGGTTCCTGACAGTGGGCATCAGAGAGACCTTGAAGGTTCAAGTAGAGTCAAGATCATAGAGCTCATCTGGAGTGTCCAGGACCCCTGTACGTTTCCCTCCTCTTCTCTCTACCCATGACGCACTAACGCCACCTAGCCTCCCTCAATCCGCTCGTTCCCCTGTTTACTTCCCTCATCCAACAAAGCACCCGCGCCCCACTCAAAATATCCGTGCACTACACCCGTGCCGCCGACGTTCCTCCCTCCAAGGATTTCCTGCCCCCCGGGCTCACGCTCACCGCAGGGCGCCCGCGGATCGGCAAAGTGTTGGATGCGGTGATCGCCAGGGCTGTGTCGTACGGTTCTGGAGTGAAAGCAAGTATGGATATCACGGGTGTGATGGTGGGTGTCTGTGGGCCGGTGGGACTCGGGGATGAAGTTGCGCAGGTCGTTTCGGCTGTAGATCCTGGGAGGAGGTGGGCGGTTGGTGGGATTGAGATTCACGAGGAGTACGTGTTGTCACCTTTTTCCCTCCCCCCTCTTCTTATCGCATGGCTATGGATATTGGTTGATCTGGAACTATTACAGGACGTTCGGGTGGTGAATGCCACCGTTATCTATGGGATATGTAGAAAGCGCCCATCTCTTTTTTCGTTTGGGTTGTATTTTGTGGTAACTTAAGGTTTGTATTATACAACTCTCTGTACGATGAAATATGAAAAGGTATATTGTATAAGGCTCGCAGCTTTCGAGGACAAGGTCACTACACTGCAATCCACTGGGACCGTAACCGTGCTGATTGCATGACCAGTGGCAGTCTAGTCTACATTCAAGTCCTCGAGCAAGCAATCACGTCAAACAGGTGAGCGCATGTCCGTCATCCTGAGATTTACGTTTGCGCAGAACCTGCAGATACACGTTTGTCGGTCACGAAGCGAAAGCGAATAGCAGAGTTTCGCTTCAAACGTTCAATGTTCAACGTTCAACGTTCAATCTTATTAGATAGGCTCGTGCCATTCATCATGGATTATATCCCGCCCTGTTACGATACTCGGTTCGCATTATCATCATATGACTTCTCACTGTCAATCGTGAGGAGAGCAGTCCAAATCGTTCAATGTTACGGACGCGAAGTGCCGCTAGCTGTAGGTGACATCTAAGTTTCCTGTCAAAGGATCCCTCCTTGAAACTCCCCCAGGTGTTAGGCATGGATCAAATCAACCTCGTTAGGAGGATGGTCAGTTAGCTATGGGGAGCACCATGTATCGGATCACAAGTGTGACAGTTCGGCGGGTAGTAATATGGACCAGCATATGGGATGTGTGAAGCTGAGTCTCACGAAAAACGCCTTGCCAGTAAGAAGACAGTTTGGATCAGTTACCTGCTCTGCGCCCAGGCGACGTACTTATTTCAAGGTCTGGATTGTATGCATGGTGGCATACTTGCGGTTGACTAGCCTGCACGCTCCGAGTTAGGCCCCTAAGTGAGGCGTCCAGACCAGTTCGAGCTGCATTACGTCGACGAGGGGCAGCGTCAGATCAGGGAAAGAATGGTGGCTTCACTAGCACAACAATTATGTTTCCCATTACTCCTACTGGGGCTTGCCATGAATGAAGCCGTTCCACGTCCCCTTTGGTGATTGAGGGCGAGTTTCAGGGCCGTGCCCTGTCGGAAATGCTGTAGCTTGACGCGATGGGCATGCTAGTAGCTCAGGGGGCAATCTCTGGACCACCCTGCCGCTGGTCCCTTGAGTGAGCTATACGGTCGCCGACCGGTGTACATAGCCTCCTTGATATGTATGTTTCGCCAGTAAGCCACTTGTCAAGGAAGGTTTTCGTCGATAATGTTATTGATGCAAATCGGGAGCGCTGTCCCCAATAATCATTACTCTGTTGGGGCAGAGTTTGGCGCGAACTTCGCCCCGTCGTACCACAGCACCACTGGGGAAAACTTTCAGCCGCGTCTTCAACGGTGACTCGAGAGGCGAGAGAACACCGAGCAGCCAAGACACACACAAGACGAGCAAGAATGCCAACTGAGTTATGCCAGAACGTCCTGAACTCTTTTTAACCACTGGCAGGTTCACCAGTGGACCAATGTCAAGAACCCGTTGAGATTATGGAAGGTATCGTCGAGATCCTGGAACATGTCAACCCATCTGGGGAGTAGATTGTCGTGTAAGACTTTGAT
Source organism: Gyrodon lividus (assembly GCA_014904945.1). Classification (NCBI taxonomy): domain Eukaryota; kingdom Fungi; phylum Basidiomycota; class Agaricomycetes; order Boletales; family Gyrodontaceae; genus Gyrodon; species Gyrodon lividus. The sequence goes on from MU127430.1 coordinate 815,993, forward strand.
CGCACCCATAGGAGGTGCAGCTTGATGGCTGATGCGACGAGCAAATGAGAGCCAGTTGAAATCGTTGGCAGAAGGCTGGGGTTTACATTGTTATACACCAAATATCATACACCTCGTCTGCTATAGTCTGGCATTCGCTCTCGGCTGGTCTCTATTGCCACGAACTCAGCATCTTCGAAGTGCTTGTGCCTGCTGGACAGCGTAACGATTAGTTGAGCTGCGCAGCTCGCTTGATCACCACTGTTCAACGGGTTAGTACTCTACGCCGTACGGTAAGCAGAATCTTCGGTTCAAACGTTCCAGCATCCAGGAGCCCAATACAAATTCTTGTAGCCATATGGCGCAAATATCGCGTATAATGAGGTCCCAAGGTCAGCCGAGACAACCTTCCAGTGGCGTCGATTACGTCGATGAGGGACGCGAACGAATCAGAAAATGAACGCAGCCAGGATCATCAACATCATGATTCTTCTATTCAACCTGAAGTTGCTCAGTTCCAGAATGTAAGTTATTGGTACGCACTGCAAAAGGATTATCTAGTCATTGATGGTAAATTTCAGCAACCCGTCCCGTTCGAGTTGTACCTCAGGTTGCAATTGCCCGCTGCAAGTATAAAATAGTGCTTCAGCAATGCCGCAATCCATCGTTCAAGTCTGCTCTTGTCCGCTCACATGTCCCAGGTTCCATCGTGCGTATTGACCTTCGAGCACGATCCCCGTCAATGGAGCAAATGGCGGCGGTGGGTGATCGCCCTCGTGATATGGAACTTGATCGCACCCATGTCGGTATTCCTGTCGACTATCCCAACTCAGAGCTCACGGTCTTGCTCGCAGTGACCTTACCCTTACTTTCTATGTGAGCTGACATCATGAGCATATTCTCGTTCATGCACGAAAGCTCACTCGACTGCAGTCTGGCATGCAACAGCAGATACAAGATTATTTCCAGACCACGTATTCTATTGCCACGCTCGGTGTAGGCCTCTTTAACTTCGTAAGTACTCACAAGTTGCGGTGCTCCCTTGCTCGCTGACATACATTGTCAGGGATCAATCTTCGGACCTCTCATCGCTGCGCCCTTGAGTGAGCTTTATGGTCGCCGCCCTGTCTATATCGGTGCGTCTGTAGGCTTCGTCAGTAAGTGCCTTTCACGATTACCATCACGCCTATCATTGACTTGCTACAGTTTTCTCTCTGGGTGCAGCGCTATCCCCAACAATTGTCAGCTTGTTAGGCTGTCGCGCGCTTGCTGGTCTAATCGGTTCTGCTGTTTTCTCCCTTTATGGTGGTTCGCTTTCGGACATGTTTAACCCTGACGAACGAGGCCCACTCGTTGCCCTCTTCACCATCGTGCTTCAGGGTGCGCCGACGATTGGTCCAGTGCCGTCTTCACTCCTTGGCACAATTGTTCATTGGCGCTGGCTGATGGCTTTCATCGCGGCCTGGGCTGCAATCATCACGGCTGTGGTTATATGTCTTCCTGAGACCGAAGCGACTGCAATACGGAGAAGGCTTGCGAAGGAGCAAGGAGAAGTTACGCCAAAACTTTCCATACCCACTCAACAGACAGAGGATCTCTGGAGCAAAGCTCTTCTGACACCAATCAGTGAGTTCTCTCACTGGACTACGACGATCCAGTGCTGACTCTTGTAGCTATGCTCCGCCGCGAGCCGATTGTGTTGTGGACCGCTCTATATCATGCATTTGTCTATGGACTCTTGTTCCTGCTTCTCGAGGCTAGTGCATGCAATGTTCATTCCCTGTTCATCACACTCATATACCACAGGCATATCCACATGTTTACAGTTCCCATTATTCTATGTCTCGAGAAGAGGCTGGGTTGGTCTTCATTGCACCGTGGCTTGGGAATCTCCTCGGTGTCTTGGTCTACTTTCGGTTCCTCAAACCCCAATACGAAGCCCAACAACGCGCCGTCCTCGTTCAGTCCGGCGGTAAAAGAGAGATTGCACCTGAAGGACGTCTTCCAGGTGTCATCCTTGCGTCACTCTTCACCCCACTCGGCATGTTCTGGTTCGCATTTTCCGCACACCCAGACATCCACTGGTTTCTTCCGGTGTTATCAGGTGTCCCGGTGGGCATGGGCATGACGCTTCTCCAGCTTTCGTTATTCAACTATTACATCGACCTTTACCCAACGCGATCAGCGTCTGTGATTGCTGCGAATTGTGCTGTCCGGAATGTCATCTCCACGATTTCCCCCAGCCTTGGGGTCCCGTTGTACAGCTATCTGGGCATCCGTAATGCCAGCTTGTTGCTTGCTTGCATCAGCTGTGTAGGGTTCCCGGCTGGCCTCGTACTACTGGTCTATGGCAAGAGGCTTCGCGCTGCGAGTAGATGGGCAAAGCAAGATGTTGTTGATGTCTCCGATACGACATCCTGCCTTGACGTCGTTGCACCCCTCTTGGCTCAACTTCCCGAACACACATATGGTGGAACTTCCTCGTCTTCCAACTAAAAGACTCCAAGGGAGTCACCGCTTCAACGAAATCCTCACGATTCACTTTACGTTTTATCACGAACATCCTCGGGACAATTCAAACATTGAAAATATCTCGATATCAGTTATGTACTGGGCAGTCTTAGACCTGACTCCTCAACCCTACCGTTATGATGTGTTTTCGGATCCTCACGCACGCAGGTGTATTGTATCTGTACCCAATACCAAACATTGCAACGAAGGACGGGTCACACGTGAGTAGCATCATGGGATGACGGGACTGACGCACAAACGCATTGTCATCCCAAGCTGCATTGTCATGGCTCGTACTCCTCAGTGACGGTTGAACCAACCGTTTGGGACCTCCAAACGGAGATTCGACCTTGCATGTGGACCGCATCATAAAAGCGTGGGTTCGGTGAGAGTTACGGGCACAGTGCGTCTTGAACGGATATGATTGCTGGGCCAGTCTTCTCCTCACATCATGTGGGATTCAGAAGTGCTCGCTGAACCTAAGGAACTACTGTTGAAAAGGTCATGAAACCGTACGAGTTCAGGCCGCAAAAGGCACCAGATTGGAGAAGCAGTTCTCAGAGGCAGATAAAACCATTGTTAACCGCGTGGAGGAGCTTGCAAACAAGAAAGGAGTCAAAATAGCACAGATCCCACTTGCTTGGGTCTGCCAGAAGGTTTCTAGCCCTATCGTCGGTATCAGCTCCGTCGAGAGGAGAACATCGTGACGAATATTGCGTTGAGGCCAGAGGAGGTGGCGTATCTTGAGGTCATATTGTCAAAACCTGGTCGATGCAACACTGAATAAGTCACTATTTGTCATTGTTTGTGACCTCCCTCTGAAGCGCGACGCGTGACACTAGAGCATTATTTACAATAGTAACAGTAATACAAGAATTACAAGCTTCGTATGAAACAATGATGTATCTAATGAAGTTTGTTGACTGATTGGAGAGAAGTGCACCAGTCTGTAATGAACTGAAGTGTCCAACAAAGTTGGCTTGGGTTATGGTTGGATGGGCATCATTGAAGGCATAGACCTTCATCCAATCAACAGGGGTAAGATTTTTGCAAGCAGATGGAGTTTGAGCAGATGTGCGGAGGATCGTTGATTTTCTGGCTTCAGAGCACCAACAGGGGTCTTTCGTGGTTTATGTTTCAGAGCTTCTGGGGGTTGGATATTGGGCTTTGCGCCCAGCAATGGACCACACAAATACCTGTGCATTATCAAATTTATGCATTATTATGTTATGCACTACGACGTTTTCGACTGTACTTTGCCTTGATGAAGAAGAGTGGAGTTCACCCGCATTATTATGATGGAGTTTAAGTGAGACATGTATACTGACTTATGTGATAGGAGGTTCCACTGTTGCCTGGATATGGATGAATCCGACGGCAACCATGGCAGCAACCACCGTGTTGGTGCATCACAGAGAGTGCACAGCACGCAGAGAGGATGGCCCGAAGTTGACGCACGCGATGCAACGATGGATATTGATATTTAGCAGGAAAGAAGGTTGGGCACCGGGAGTACGCATAGGAGATAATATTTTCCGTGGAGCAGGTGTTTTGGGGAACATCGTCAAAGCAACCGGTCCTTGTCAACATATTCCGTAACTGAAACTCCACCGACAGTGCGAGCTATTACTCGTGTCGACGGTGTCGTTTCTGGTCGTGATCACCTTAGAACATTCCGCTGCAGTCATACACATTTGATGTTAGGACAAGAAGCTCACTTTCGTGAAGTGGTGGCCGAACTCCGTTCCCGAATTCCGATACCGGAACGCGTTGTCTTATCCAGGCTCGAAGCTTGAAGCTTGACCTACAGACATTCAGCAAGTCGTCTCTGAGAGAAGCTCTTTGCAAAGAGTCTCGACGCGAGAATATTCGAATTCCTGTCCCACGAATGAATCGATACAGGGAGACCAGAACGATACAAGTCACGGCCGCGTCGTTTTGAGGTGTGCTTCTCATTCCATACAACGCAAATGTCCTGCTAGGATCCACTGAAGGGAGACTACATCAGACTCCCTAGGGGAATATTAGGATGTGCTAACAAAAAAAGATATGTTTAAATCTAGCGCTCGATGTGGGGGACGATACCTAATTTTGACAATGATGCTTGCATCGTCACCATGGTCTGGCGTACCTGCCTTGACTATGTCACCAATAATTTCAAGTATGGTATGAATGAGGCCGACCGGTGGTCACAGTTTTGATGACGATTCGGTACCTTGCAATTGTTAGATTGTCAGAACATTCCTTGTAGCACCTGCTGTAACAGCACTCGATTGTCCTCTACACGGATTGTACGATTTCCCGACTGACCCTGAGCTCGTTTGACACCATTGTACTCACCGTGGCTAGTTTAGCATTATCAATGCTGCGGATCACGAAACATGCGCGTTGCATTAAAATATTTTACATTTAATCGCATTGATCAGGTATAGTATATTATTTTTGATTCTCATCGACTTCAGTGGCAGGCGATGTAAGCGTTGTCATGTCCTTTTTGCGTGGCCCATTGTCCCACCCAATCCGTCCACTGGCAGCACAAGCTAGCACACCGCTACGTACGACTACGGGGTAACTAACTACTAGTTTTACAAGATCCATTGCAACAACGAGGTTAATTTCCCTTTGTCATCTTTAAAAACCAGATAGCGGTTGAGAATCTTAAGATTTCACACTGACAAATCCATGCCAGCAATGGTGACTCCCCTTTCTCATTTAAGGATAGCCTGAAGCTGCGTCCCTCCTTCCGCTGGTCCTTAGCATCTTCAACTTAAGAGGCTACAGGTAGCCCTTCGCTTCACTTGTACTCCCCTCTCTCGACTCGTCTAACCATTGCTTTGGTCTGTCTTTCGTTTATAATTCAGTCCTTTAACAATGCCTTTCGACGAACTCGCCTCCTCTGCTCCATCTAAAATCCCTTCTGCCGTCGCAACCATTGCCCCCACTGTCTCAGACGATACCCTTGTTTATCATCTAGACATTTTCATCTTTGGTATCATCCTTATATTCGCTTTATTCAATGCTCCTAGGGCAGTGGCCCGCTTTGCACATCGCTCTCAATGGCTCCAGGGCCACCTCCTACGCTCTGTCACCCTAAGATCCAAGCCGCGTATCAATCTGAACACCAACTCCATCTACCTCCATTCGGATCCTCACAAGTCCGTTCTCGATGTTGACGGTGGCAGCACCGAGTCGTTCACGGCATACGAGACTCTTCCACACCTTCCTTCTCGTTCGGTGCCGCGATTCAACGAGAAAGGGCTTCCCCCACTGCCCACTGCAGCCACAGGACAGCCTTGGCACCTGCCTATGCTATCTTCGTTCATGTATCCCATAGCAAGTTTCTTGAGTCATCGTGTTCACCAAGGTTATTCAGTTGCGCAGGTGCTCTTGATGACTGGTTACACTGCTATCATCTTTTATGCTGGTTTCTACAAATCGAACCCATTCACGGATCCCCTTCGCGCTGGATGGGTGGTTACTTCTCAGATCCCCTTTGTGTACGCTTTCGCTACGAAGAATAGCTTGATCGGAATCCTCGCTGGCGTCGGTTACGAGAAGGTACGTAATCCGGTACCAGCACCGGCAAAGTGTGACACCTCCACCTCTCTCCACAGCTTAACTACCTCCATCGCCTTGTCGGTCGCTTGGTGGTGATCGGTGCAAATGTCCACGCCCTCGGCTATAGTACGTCCTAGCCCCTGAGCCCGTATCATGGTATGATTATCTGATATCCGAACGCCCGTGGTTTCACAGTATATAAATGGAGTCTCGCAGGCGACATTCCGCAGAAGCTTGCTGAGCCATACGTCCGCTGGGGCTTAGTTGCGCTGGCGTGCTTCGATCTGCTCGGCTTCTTCTCAACCCATTTTGTCCGGTTCAAATCGTATAACCTCTTCTTCGCAACCCACGTCGTGGGGTCGTTCGTCACCTTGTTTGCTGTATGTATTCGTATTCCTGCCTCGTATTCATCTTTGGATATGACTCCAAGTTAAGAATATTTCTAACTCGCTGGTTCACAGTTATGCTACCACCGCGATGGCTGCATTCCCTATGTCATCGCAGCCTGCGTCTTTTATGGTATCGATCACTTCATTCGTGCTATCAAGACCCGCATTGCCACTGCCACCCTCAGGCCCATCCCTGAACTCGGGCTCACTCGAGTCGAAATCCCGGTGATCAATACTGGCTGGCGTGCCGGCCAACATGTTCGTCTGCGTATCCTCTCAACTTCTATGGGTCTTTGGGGCATGACTGAAGTACACCCGTTCACAATTGCGAGCGTCACCAACACCGATGAGGGCCTCGTTTTGATGTGTAAGAAAGCGGGAAGATGGACGAGCAAAATGTACGAGATGGCTGGAACCGCGGCGTATGGTGAGCAAGGTCGGGAGGTCGGGAGAAGTGTCAAGGTCATGGTTGAAGGCCCATACGGTGAGTCCCCGGGTGTTCACGAGGTGATTCCGTGTGTCCGAACTAACTGGGTTGTAATAGGTGGTGTTGGTAACACCGTTGTTTCCAGTTATTCAGGGGCAATGTTTGTGTGCGGGGGTAGTGGAGTGACGTTCGCGCTGTCCGCAGTCCAGGACCTCGTCCAGTCTGGCTATGCTAGCAATGTCAAAACCATTGAGCTCATTTGGAGCATTCCTGACCCAGGTTCGTCTTTCCTATTGCTTACCTTCCTTTGCATCAACTTTAATTCATATCACCAGCTTCTTTAACCCCTATGATTCCTCTCCTTGCATCGCTTATTTCTCAGAGCACCTCCGCCCGACTTCGTGTCTCAGTCTTCTACACCCGCGCTGTCAGCAACTCCTTCGAGGGATTATACCTTCCAACTGGGATCACTCTCGTACCTGGACGCCCCAAGATCGGAAAGCTCCTCGATGGCCTTGTCACATCTACCATCAGCAATGCCGGTGCAAACGGCCTATTCGTGGGTGTCTGTGGCCCCGTCGCGCTCGCCGCGAACGTGGCTAATACTGTGAGGACCTTTGATGTAAACCTGAAGAAAGCCGTCGGCGGAGTTGAGTTCCACGAGGAGTGAGTCTTCTGTCGTGAAAGAGTGGTTTCGGTGACTAATGAATGTGTTTTTCTGTGCTCGCCAGAGTATTTGGGTGGTAAAGACTAGATGTAAGAATGGATGATGCTTTTTGGGTCAAATTTTGTTTCTTTCGGACGCTGGCGTTTTGGAAACCACTTTGATCCTAGATGACTTTTTCCGAACTTGACATACACTGTAACACTATTGTAGAAACTGCTGCGCGGGCTGTAGTATGGCACTTTGAGAGACTTGCCACAATACTAGGCGTTGACGCTGGCCGCCTCGTGAACTCCCTGATTGTAGCCTTGATTCGACGTCCATTTAGCCTTTGCACGATACTGATTGATTGATTGACTCAAGCTCATTATTAAGAAGAAAAGTGGCACAGCCACGGCGTTGAGCTGACCGTTCACACACCTGATCCACGCGTTTCGCGACCGTGATTGAGGCCTTAATCAACATGGACCCATACACTCCAAGAACACGTCCAGCGCGCAAGAAGAACCTCACGTTATCTGCCAAAGAGTACACGAAGGTGCGACCTTCATATCTCAGTCGTCCGTGGTCACCAAAATGCTTGCACGATGTAGATCACGGGAACGATCGCGTCTGTCAGGAGGAATAGACAGCTGAGTGACGATGTTGATGAGGAAATTGAGCCTCGCGTGCACTCTTCACGTGAAACTCGGAGAAGTACGTGTCTGAGATATCTTCACCCTGAAGCGCCGCCGTTCATGCTCGGTCATAGACCATGAACCGTCATTCATTGCCGAGACATCTTTCGTCCGCGCACCCTTAAATTCCCGTGTCGGAGCAACCAAATCTACTCCGAAGAGCAAAGGAAAGGAAAGGGAAGATGTCTTGGACCATTTGCCTGTAGATATCCAGGAGGCTCTTATCCTGGAGGATCTATTATATGTATTGATGGTGAGTGATGAGTTTCCGTCGCGACCTTTGAGACCGACACGAACACCGCAGGGTATCGAAGGCACATATATTACGTACCATCGTGATTACTCGCCAGAGGACGATGATCCCTTGCAAGGCATCAACTTTGTCGTAGCCTCACCGCTCGGTAAGTGTGCTGCATAGCTCACAGGCATCCACTTCAAAGGATGATTTTATTTTATTTTACTGGGCCACTGATGTCGTTCATATAAGATCCATCCCTTCGAGATTTGACGGAACGTGTACTTCCGCTTGGCACTTACTATACGGCCATATCAGCTTTTGTTGAAAGTCGGAGTCATCTAGACTACGGTCTTGTCAATCATGCACTGTGTGCCGCTATACGTGACATGTTAAAGGTTCATCGCTTGGCTTCGGAAAGAGAGCTGCTAACAACCTGCTATGAAGGAGTATCAGACCCTCCTATCCCAACTGGAGCACGCGTTCAACATCTCCCCTCAATTCACCCTACAGAAACTTTGGTTTTACATTCATCCGACGGTTCACACACTTTCTTTAATATATCAGCTAATCCTCGAGCTCACCAACACCGAAGACGACGAAGGCTCTTCCCTTTCATCCTCATCCGGTGATAAAGAGCAAGCCGCGAGGGATGAAGCTCTCGGTCTAGGCGGCGCCAAGTTGAAGGCTGTTCTCTCTGAGATCACAAAATCCTCGACAGGCGCAGCCGTACCTGTTAAAGGTGGAGAAGTGCTCACGGTTATCTACGAACGGACGCAAAGCATGTCCGGAGACCCGACGGCGTTCAAAGTATACGGGACACTGTTGAGTGCAGCTGGGGTTCCGTATGCGGAGATGCTCCGTGAGTGGATAACGACGGGCAGGTTACAGGATCCATACGAAGAGTTTTGTGTCAAGGAGAGTAAGTTTATTAGTAAGGGTATCTTGGAGGTGGATTACACGGACGAGTATTGGGAAAGGCGGTACACGGTCAGTTCGGTCAACGTTGACATGTTTCTTCTGTTCACGTTCCCTTGGTATGGGACAGTTACGTGACGGTTCGACATTGTCGTCGAAGCAACAGCACGCTGGTGTCCCACCGCCGAGGACTCCAGGTGGGAGACTACCAGGCGGGGCGTGTATCCCTCCGTTGCTCGAGGGATGGAAGCACAAGGTCCTCCTCGCAGGTAAATATCTCAATGTTATACGCGAATGCGGCATCGAGGTGCAAGCGAGCCAGCCCCAAGCAAACGAGCAGCAGCTCTCCATGGACGACCAAAAGTGAGCACTCTCTCAAAGTTATATTTAGGACTTCGTCATTGACCATCGCTCCTCAGACTTTACAAGTTCCTGGAAGACGCCTACACTCATGCAAACCGTACCCTCCTGCGACTTCTCCTACAGGATCAGCAGCTGATACCCCGTTTGCGCTCTCTGAAGCGCTACTTCTTCCTGTCACAGTCCTCTTTTCTTACGCATTTGCTCGATCTGGCCCACACAGAGCTTAGAAAGCCCGCGAAGTCTGCCAGCATCGTAAAACTGCAGAGTCTACTTGACCTTGCACTAACAGGTGAAGACGCACTATTCCGCGAGGACGTCAAAGTCAGCATCGCCAGCACGGGGCTGTACGAGTGGTTGTTGAAAGTCATTAGCGTGAGCGGAGTCATCGGAGGCGAGGAGGGGGAGGGTACGCCCGATGGTGTCGGACAAGAAGACTCCAAGAGGGACCGGGATAAAGACAAGGACGAGAAGAAGCCGATGTTAGGTAACATTATTGGCCTTCCGCGACGTCTCGTAATCTTACCCCACCCTCAGCCATCGACGCCCTCGCTCTCGACTACACTGTCAAATTTCCCCTCTCCCTCGTTATCTCACGCAAAACCATCCTCCGCTACCAACTCCTCTTCCGTTTCCTTCTACACCTAAAAAATGTCGAGCAGTCGCTTGGTTTGATGTGGATTGAACAAAAAACGGCAACCTGGCGCAAATCTGTTCCCAGCCATCCCGAATTCGAACAATGGCGGCTCCGCGTGCTGCTTCTCCGTACACGGATGCTGGCGTTTGTCCAGCAAATATTGGCTTTTGTTACTTTTGAGGTTCTGGAACCTAATTGGCGCTCTTTGGAGGCGAAATTGGCAAAGGTGACGACTGTGGATCAGCTGCTAAGGGACCATGTCGATTTCTTGGATACGTGTTTGAAGGAGTGTATGTTGACGAGTGCGAAGTTGCTTAGGGTGCGCTGTATTCATGAGACGGCGTCTCGTGCAACGTTTTCACTGACGAACGGTCATCCGACAGGCGTACTCACGCATGATCGTGACATGTTCGACTTTTGCCCTGTATGCGTCGTCTTTCACCAAGTCGGCTTCCCAAGCGCTCTCAGCCGCTGAGTCCGGCGACGGAGACCAAGCGATGGGTAAACGTTGGGACTTCCTCAAGAAATTCGAGTCGAACTTCAACCATTGGTGTGTACCTTCCTTTTTCCCGTGCATGTAACTTTATGGACTAATGTGATACCCACCTCCCAGGTTCAAGGTAAACATCGATTTACATATCCCCTTTCTCAGTGTCACTCATCCACTCTGGCAGTTCCATCTAGATTGCGTACAGTACTATGCATCAAGCGAGAATGTCTCACTTCTCCCGCTGGTGGTCCGGTTAAGCAGTATCAAGTCAATGTCATAGCCTGATATCACCATTGTATTGTAACACTGCTAGGGCGACACTACCATTTAACAGACTAGTGCATTGCTTCTCGTGGTGTGATTAGGACCATGATTAGGACCATGATTAGGACCATGGAATGTCGGAGCGTATCTTGTACGTGGTTTTGGTTTTGTGAAGCCCTGCAGTGGATAGTGGGCGTGCGAATTTTTGGCCAGTGTGCAGCATTTTGAGCTGATGGCATGGGACTGTTAGCGCGAGCACTTTCGTTCAAGACGCGACCTGGTGTATCAACACCAGGAGTACTCAGCAGTACCGCTGTTCGCCACTTCGCAGCGATATCATTGACCGCAATATTGTCCTTGAATCCAAAGTTGATACGTTATGAGGGACGCAAATGTCTTCGCCATCCGAAAGGCCCTCCCTCGCATGGTTCGTCCGTTCCATATCTTACCCGCCTCAGCACGCTCACCCTTTCTTCAGAGTTGGTCCGTTAAAAATCTCTACAACCTCTGGTGTCGGTCCCTCAACCCACAGAAGAAAGTTATCTTCAACCGAACGACCAAAACTCTTTTCCAACAACGCTGGACGGCCAAGTCCCTCATACGTGCATATCACGGCGACTTCATCAACGAGGGAACATTCAAGCGGTGGTATCTTCCCGCTACCCTTCCGGACGTGCGTCCTCGCCAACAGACGCCAGTCGGCGACACCCTAGCATTGGACGACTTTGCCGGCCGGACTGAACAGCTTGAGAGAGCGGCGCGGAGGAAAAAGGAGGAAGACGACAAGGGACTCGCCCCTGTGGGAAGCTTGATGGTGGCTGAGGTTGAGCGACGCGTAGATGTCTTTATTTTCAGATGTTGCTTTGCGCATAGTGTGTATGAAGCACGGAGGATGGTCATTCATGGTCATGTCATGCTCAATGGCAAAAAGGTAGGTAACACATCCATGCACCTTGCCTTCCTGACATTTAAGACTGTCTCTTTAGCACTCAAACGCCAACACCCGTTTGGCCCCAGGTGATATGGTTTCTGTAGACCCCTCGGTGATTAGTTTCCTGCAGGAACCAAAGCCAGTCAAGGAAGCTGTTGCTGAAGCCACTGATGCTTCAGAGGCTGCAGAGCAGTCGGAAGCCGATCCCAGCTCTCCTGCTAAACACGCCCTCCAGCCCTCCAAGCCGTCGGACGGCCTCACACCTTTTAATCTCCCGCCTTATGCTTCTCCATTCATCTTCCTCCCTGCTTATGCCGAGGTCTCCTTCCAAACCTGCTCTGCCATTTATGTCCGCCATCCTACCGCTCGTCCTGGGTATAGCGAGATCCCTACGCCGTACGACGCCGACGGTGAGATTGTCCGCCTTGCTTGGGAGTGGTATACGAAGCGCCGCCCAAGGAACCGGAGCAAAACCCAGTTGGGGAGGATGCCGGAGAATCGGCAGGTTGGTGGAGCCTGAGGGGGTTGCTGACCTTTATCTGCCACTGATGGAGTAATACACTAGAATCTAACTTTTGCGTTTTTATCCATAAGACTCTATCGACGCCGTGGGCTTTTCAAGAAGGCCCGCGTATATCACACTCCTGGTAACTTGGACCGATGAAGCTGAGGTCATGCCTATGTCCGCCGAAGACCCGCGTTGTCAGCTAGAATATATGTTCTTTGGACTATCGCGGACGTATTGGCAATGTCACGGACTTCATGACCTTGGGTGGTCACTTACGCTCTCATTGTGTTGATCTCCCTTCAGATGCTAGGAAACGTTGAGCGAGGACCAGTCGTAAGACTCTCACACAGCCGCTATTCTCCTGACAAACAGCCACTTGAAGCGCTAAGCCCTGGCAAGTGACTTGAATTTGTGCTACTTGTTTGCTCATGCTATCTTGAATCGCTTTGCTACCTGGGTCAGGGACTGTGCATGAGCTGAGCTGGGAACTTTCATAGATTTGAGCAGTCCCCAAGGCCCAAGTCTTATCTCCCATCGAAAGAGCTCTGTTCAAAGTCGACTACGTACTAGACGCGAAGCTACCCTGGATGCCACCTGCTGCGACGAACGATAAGTGTCAAGTCAAATCAAGGTATCATGAATGAGAAATACCCACCAGATCGACGTCACACTGAGGCCCCAACCTCTCTCTCCACGCGCTGCAGCATCCATTCTTGCACCGTCTGGTCCCATATAACAACAGGAACCTTCATCTGACCCGAGCCAGTATTCGAAGCTTCGATCTTGAGCCGCCTGTAGTCCCTGAATGTGCCCGGTCTCAGAACGCGGATGGTCGGAGAGCCGATGGTCTGTAGCTCGAGACTGCGCTTGATGTTGGGGTTCGAGCGGCAGAGGTCAAGTTCAACTTGAGCGGGGGCTTGATCAGCCGAGGCTCCTGTTTCATTGTAAGAACGTGAATGTATGCTTCGGATGGAATGAATAAAAAGGGCATACGAAGCTCGCCTTGGACCTCGACGAGGTATCCAAAAGAGGGGGGCATTGTGCGGTCATCCACTACTACTGTAAACTCAACGATAGGTCCTAAAGTGTCTTGTGCTGCGAAAATGGCATCGGCAAGCTGCTTTTCAGAGGTCATTGCTCCTCCAAGCCGAATGGCAACGCTGTTTGTGGAGACGCTCATGATTGAGCTGCTGAATGGGAGGGAAAAGAGGGGAAATACACTCACTTCCGACGTTCGACATAGCGTAGAATAGGGGAACCATCGTTCGGATCGAACCCGGCAACTTCTATGATGTCTCCAAGACGGTAGCGCCACATCCCATCACGAGTGGTGATCACAATTTCGTACCTGCTGCCTGCTTTGATTTCATACTGAGCAGGAGTAAGCATGAGAATGGTCTTTCTGCACAGGGAAGATACGTACAGCAGGCACCAAACTTGATGCAGTCTCCTCCTTTAAGACATCAAGGTATTCAATAACATCATCGCAGGCTACTTTGAAAAGGTTTAGATTGGTGGGATTGTACACAGTTCCGATGTATGTCTCGCTCGCCGTGAAACCGAGGCTCTGCATGAGGACGTCCGGGCCTAAGTAATGCTTCATCTGCAACGGGAGCTGAGCGCTAGAGCTGGCATGAAGTGGAAGACAGGTAGACAGACCTTGGGAATGACGGCAGAAAACACACCGCTCGCAATGCCGATGACGACCTTGAGCATGGGCCAAACCCTTTTGAGCCAGCCGGGTTGTACAGTGGCTTTGCCAATGGCGCGCAGGTCAGCTGCACGCTCTGGTCTCGGAGGGAATTTTGGCTAGAGATCGAACAATGTAAATGCCTATGCTTTCATTTCGAACTCAACGTTTTACCTCAAGGTACTCCAGGACGTGGTCAATTCCTTCCCAGTTCGGTAGCACGCCAGTTTCAATGGAGTCAAGGAGCATGTCCCACTCCTCTTCCATGTAACATATCATATCGACAAAAACGGTGCCAAAGAGTGTGTTGAATGTCTCAAGCTGTGGGTCCGCCAACGCGAACAGGACGTGCATGAGAAGGAATGACCGGTATTTACGGATAAAGCTGACAGCCACGGGAGAGGTGGCTCGGGGTGCTGAAGAAAAAATCAGCGAGGTTTTATTAAATCATCGGATCAGCGGGATGTACCAGTTAATTTGATCATCCAGGGGTCCTTTTCGACGTCTATTCCGTTTTGCATGCGAATTGATCCAGACGACATAAGAGTAACGGGGAACTTTTTGACTGTGGCTCCCTCGTCATCTCGTACGTCGATCAACTGTCGATAGTTGAGGGAATACACGATACAATTTTTCCCGCCACTATCAGAGACAGGATTCGCGTTCTTATCCACATTCTCGTAGGACGTTCCCGGGGCATGGCGATATTTGGCGAAGAATTTCGCGTTCTTGCTAGATGTTGCGCTTGAAACAGCCATGAAGTAGGGCAAGCCCGGGGAGAACATATCCTTGACATCGCACTCCCTGCAGTTACGCTCGAAGAACTTGTTGACGAAGGGTTCATAGGAATCATAATTCGTTAAAGGAATGGAAGTGCGATAGCTCTCCAGGAGCATACCACCCTGAACCTCATCATCCGTATTTCCGAGGGCGTCCAGCACACTCCGGAATTCATTGAAGACAGGGGACTCGCAAACATAGCGAGTGTTCTTGTTCGTCTTGATGAGATTAGCTAGGGTACCCTCGGTCCGCTCCTTAAGTCTATCAAAGAGTTCGGGAGTGAGAACGGGGACGGGTTCAGGAATACGTGAGGAAGGCATTAAGAGAAACAAAAAAAGGTGGTGTTAAAAAGGGGGTTGGAAGAAAGGGAAAATGATTTTCTCATCATGAACGAATCACTCTATATATACCAAGACTCACCTTGTGATGGTTTCATACGCGTCGTTCCCAACCGGCAGTGCAGTGTCAACAGCGCTACACTTGTAGGGCTGATCAATAACGTTCAATCACAGCTGATGCAGCAAAAATATACAAGTGACAAGTTCCCACGACGGCCCCTGAAACTGATGTCAGATATTTTCTGTAAGTGTTGACACTCACTGTGGAAACGAGAAGATAGGCTGGTCTGGGAAGGGTCCGAAGAAGCACCCTAAGAGGGAGGCACTGTGGATAGTAAACCCTATCAGGTTCAGTAAAATTCAGGACAAAATGCGCTGATCCGACATCGACCACGTCTGAATTTCAGTACTTCGGGGTGCTCTTCTACTCACTGAATTCCATAGCATATACATGCAGCGCATTTCAATTGGTTTACAACTGAATCATATCGTTAGATTGGAAAGCAGGTTAGTGTACAGCAGCTATGAAGATATGAACGGGGACAAGGAAATCATGGCATCAGTAGTGATGTTGATCGTGACGTTACAAAGTAGTGTGTTTGACCTTGGGTCGTGTTTTGAATGCTAATGCATGCAGTAGGTTGGAACGTGATTACAGTGTTGGTCGGGTATGGAATTGCAGGAATCACTAGACGTCAAAGGATTCCCCGGGTCGCGGGTATACCTTGGAGGAATGAAAGTACTAGTGCTGAGGCTGCAAGCTCGTGTGCATGTGCGAGGAATAAGCTCAACAGATTTATTAGGTGGGTACTCACTTTATCCTTCTCGTTATTCACTTTGAACGATAATGATGAACGATGACCCGGACGAGTGATCTTGATTCGCGGAAAAACTTACATGCTGTGCTGCGGCAGAGGCCTCCTGTCATGTGGTGGGACGTGATCCCTCTCCGCGTATTGATTACGTAAGCGGTGTGAGCGCAGCAGAACATGTCGACACATCGGTCGCGGTTGGCGTGTTCCTGTGGGCGCGAAAGGAATCAGACTCACTGACAACTGTCCACGTGCATGCGCGTGACCTCGGAGAAAAAATAAGAGACTGAGACGAAGCAGTTTCGCCAGAGTTCTGCCCAAATTGGTTGTAAAGTGCAAATAAGTGTGAATTTGGCAGGGTAAAGTGAGATAAGTGAGTTGTGCTGAAAAACTCACAGTAAGTTTTGTAAGTTTTTTGTAAGTTTGGAGGATGGTTCACCTCTGCTGCTGTTTATCTCTTTATACTCCCTGACAGTGCCTACTTTACACATTGCAGACCTCCTGAGCACCAGCCTGATACCTGGACAGGTCTTCCAGGCTCCATCATCAGCAGCTCAGAAAACTGTTGGAATACAAACGTCGTGTGGCTATGCCACTTGCTTACTAATCACGTACTTACTTTTCGTTGTTTGTACTTAGCATACCCCAGTGACTGACTATACAGTACACTGAGGTGAGACTCGTCCATACTCGTTATTACCATCTACTAATATCTCTGTAGCTTATATCTAACTACAAAAACCATCCAGATGTTTGGACACTTTTCACTTTTCATGATAGTGGCATCAGGAAAATGAAGAAGCACTGATATGACCAGACAAATAGTATAAATATATGTCAACATGATATGGAAGGATAAGTATTGATATAAGATTATCTTTTGCTTGTTAAGTCACCATCAGAAAGGTGCTTAACTGATTCTCTAACACCAGAAAGACAATTCACTGACAAGGTTATATAGCTACTGGGTGGCATTTTGAAAGTACAGTTGATATGCTCATAATGCATAACCTCGGGACCCACCAAATCCCAATGCATTACCATGGATATGCACAACAATGATGTGTGACACATAACATCACAAGGTCCATTCAGCGGGTGCTAGTGCTACTGGGACTACATATGTTAAGTCTGGGTTTGATCCCAGAATTCCCGGATAGTCCGGAGTGCAGAGAAGGTGGAGTTTGGTGGGAATCCCTGAGGGGGGTCGGAGTTGTAAGGAACTTTGGCTTCAGCTTATGTGCTGCACCCCTGTATGAGTTCTGTTCCTTGATTTCGGAGCGGAGGGTCGGAGATCAATCATAAGGTCAACTTAAGGACTGAGGAGGTTCAGAGTGAAGCGGATCAGGAAAGAACGGGGTTTAGTTGATATTCAAACTAAGGAAATATCAGAGAGTACAAGTGGGTTTATATACTGAAGAGTCCGGAAGATATGAGGATGTTGAAGTATGTCGGATGAATCAGAGTTTCAGGTTTCCGGAAGAAAGTACGGAATGGCATTAGAATGGGAGAATAATGACTGAAGGCAATGGTGCAATTATTGCGAGGCAAGGGGAAAGGGAATTATCAATAGGAACTGTAAATGTCAAGAAGTGTCAAAGGAAAGTGACATATGTCAAGAGATAGCCAAGATA